>MJUU01051337.1:0-13986 GCA_002080025.1 Modiolus philippinarum | reverse complement strand
AAGCCAAAATCAGCTAAGGACAGAGCTTTGCATGAGGGAGATACTCCTTAGTTTCAACAAAATTTACAAAAATTTAGATATTGCAAGGTTCCAAAAATAATCGGCTTTCGGGTCAGCACCGAAGTACTGACTACTGGGCTGTTGAATACCCTCGGGGACTTACAGTCCACCAGCAGTGGCATCGACCCATTGGTAACAAATAACTAAATACCGAAGTTACTGTGAAAACATTTCACTCTTAATCTAGTATTAAATATATTTCCCCGTGTAAGATAATCAGTTACACCAGCTGTAAGTGATTTAATACAGAAGATAACTATGCCTGTAAACCTGCTAATAATTACCGGAGTTCCATGATTTGAAAAACAATGCTACAAATGTGTTTCTCTATAAATTCAGTCCCCAGCTACTTAACTATTCCCCAAGGTGTCCCATATAGGGAATGTCATCAGGATTTGGGTGTCATCCTCTTACCAACCATAATATCACGTTTGTGCCAAGCAACGGCAGTAGAATACTGAAGGAACAAAACACAAAATTACATAAATCAAAGTCCAGAGACAAGGCAAAATCAAGAACACCAGAGGACGGAAGACCAAAGACACTACATACCCACAAAACACACAACCACTACATATACAACACAAAAAACTAAAGCACTAACAGTGTGAACTCTCAAAAAACAGAGTGACAGCAGGTGCTCCGGAAGGGTAAGCATATCCTGCCCTGCATACAGCACCCGTCACACAGTCAGTGAGGCATTTAAGGGTTTGGAAGGTCTGTTTTGTAGCTGATCGGTTAATGTCATTCTCTAACCCGTTGACAAAACCGATAAAATCCATGGTACGTGTTACTTCTCTAACCTTCAAACAGTTCCAAGGTAAAAATTTGAAAAGTTTCTGTAAATTTAAAATCCTGGAAGACGCGAATTTAGCTAAAAATGTCCGTTTTCATTTGTGACACTGACATTTCATATCTATCTATGATGTCGTGGTGACGGCCATAGAATTTCTGAAGGGACAGAAGTAACAAGGGTTGAACATATCCCTGACTCAGCAATTTTTGTGACAGTGCCTTTGCTCTTTCCACAAAGTCACTGTATGAACTGCACACTTTATAGTAACGAATTAATTGTGAAACATACACTCCATATGCTGGGGAGGTAGGTATATTGCTGCAGAGAAAGGGAAAGTTCACAATTGGAAAGTCAAAATCATCAAGTTTGTCATATAGCCTAGATTTCAGACGTCCATGTTCATCAATGTATAACAAAAGGTCAAGATATGAAGCAGAGTTTTGTGTATCGGTTGTCTCTTTAATTTCAAGTTCACTGCGATGTAAATATTCTTTAAATCTTGGGTTATTAAAAGAAAGTGCATCGTCTATATATCTGAAGCTGAAATTAAAAGTCTCTGCTAGTTGTTTTTGTTTTTGTTGTATTAGCCCTTGTAAAAACTTTGCTTCATACGAAAAAAGGAGAAGGTCAGCTAAAAGTGGCGCACAATTTGTTCCCATAGAAATTCCTATTGTCTGTTGAAAAACGCGGCCTCCACATTCAACAAAAATGTTGTCGATCAAAAAATTCAAGCATTTTTATCACATCATTTCCACTGTTCTTGTTTGACTCAGTGTGGTTCTTAATAAAATATGTTTTATCTTTTCCTATTACCAAATATGAATACCTGCGTTCTCCGTTTTTGGTACAGGAAAACATTGATGTATCAGATCGGAAATTACTGTTTTAAGTTTATTATGTGGAAGGGTTGTATACAGGGTAGAAAAATCAAAAGTTTGAATGCTATTGTAGTATGCGAGACTGAGGAGAGCTGTTCAAGATCTTTTGGAATTTTTAAGAATCTACATCTGATTCACGCCGCTCGTAGAATATGCTTTTTCGCAGTAGCTTTTAAGACCATCTCTAACTGCAGTAAGTAACTGCAGGGTTTACATAAACAGAATGGGCACTCTTCACCATCTATACCTTGTGATATAACGAATTCATTTATAATTATTTCTTCCCTTATTATGCCTTCATCATTTATTTCATGTGTCTGTGTTCCTAAATTTGTAAATTCACTTGATTCATTTAGATCCCAATCATAATATCCAAAAAAAACTAATGATAGATTGCTTTTGTTCTTCATTTACAACTAAGGTTAGTTTTGAACTTTGATTAGACATCTTTTCTCAGTCTTGAAATCTACTATACACAAAAACACTTTTTTCCCTCCAAAATTATATTTAGGTTAGAAACAAAGTTATAAGCATTGCCCAACACAGTGTTTCTCCCTTACATGACATTCCAAAATTGTTTTGATGATGATAACAGTATTATTTCATGTTTCTCAGATGTTTATAGGTGAATGACCTACAGAGATTTTCTATGTGTTTACTTATCATGCATTATTATGAAGAGCCACAATTTGAGCCTTGCAAAATGAAAAATTTGAAATATGACAGTTAAAATGATGCTTTATTTTTAACAACATAAACAAACATTAAAGGATGTACATTTTATAATTAATATACTTATTTCTAATAAAGGAGAGAAGTAATGCTTGCAAAATGTGCAGTGAAAAAATCCCTTTGTTTGACCCCAAGAACACTGAAGAGTAAATAAGTAATAATTCTGCTCAATATTACAACTTCATTCACAAATTTATCCAGTTGTAGTAGTAAAATTTAGTAATAAATAAGAAAAAGGAAAAGGAAACAAAGAGACCACCTTGCTTTAAGATATCTGTTCCCGGTGATGGAAATAAAAAGAAGTCTATTCTAGACAAACTAAAGTCAGCAAGAACTATTCTAGTCCAAGAACTGAACCATCCTGTGAATAAAGCTGATATTTTGGAGATAGTACTTGATGAGTTTATCTCTCGAAACAACGCAAATCCACCGAAGTCAAAAATGGAGAGTCTGAATTTGAATACATATATCCAGATCTTAATCATCAACTATTTGTGACATCAGAATTGTCACTAAAGAAACTCATTGGTGTTACAGAGAATCACCAGGTATTTTGCTCTGGTCATCTTCAAATGCAAAAATTCAGTATGAAGGGACATGTTGCAGCAATTCGTTTTACATGTGATAAAGACAAACATCATTCAATATTGTGGTCATCGTCTCCATATCTACCTAATGGTGAATATTTTGTGAATCTGAAACTTTTCCATGAATATGAGTGTAGTGATATCTTACCAGTGCATTACAACAGATTTTCACACGGTGCAAATATCGGCCATATTAACAAGCAAAAGCAGAGCTACCTTTTTTTCTAGATATAAACAGTTTGTTAAAGAGGAGTACAATGCCAGTATAGAAACTGCTCTTTTGGAAGAAGTTGGAATGTATGAAGATCTGACTAGCATAGACATTATGAGTGATGCACGGCATGGGTGGAGGAAGAATGCGAAAGATACTAGTGTTGTTGTCATAGGCCAAAAAATACATAAAGTCTTGAAATGTGAACACATAACAAAACAGGATGATATTGTATCTCAAAGACATGAAACTCTTGGAACTAAAAGGTTTTACCAGTACTTAGTGGAGAAAGATGGTGTTCATTCACATGACAGAAATATGAATGTTAATAAGTTGGTACGTGATTCAGGAATAGTGAATCAAAATGATTCTTGGCATGGAATTAAAGCCGTCAAAAAGGCAATGAAAAAGGTATCTTGTGGTCCAAAATACATGGAGGACAAGACATGGTGTGAGGAACTGGAAGATAAAGTAGAGTCTGTTGCCACACACTTTCATTGGGCAATAAGAAACTGTGAACAGTATACTATGGAATTAAAAGATCTTTTACTAAATGTTGTCGAACATTATAAAAACAATCATACCAGATGTCATCCTGACTCTAGATGTAAAAGGGACAAAAATTATGAACTCAAGAGAATGGTAATTACAAACCTGTCGCGGAAAAACTTTTCCTTAGTGTTAAAAAGAATTCCGTAATATTTAAAAGTCCAGCAGATTTTATTCTTGCGCGAGATACTTCATATATGGAGAGTTTCAACAATACAATGAACAAGTTTCAAGACAAGAGAATTTCATTTAGTAATGTTAATTATCAGACACGGGCACATTTAGCGACTTGTCATTGGAATGAAAATGTTTACAGGGACTTTACCTCTGTGTGGAACACCGAGAGGTGAAATGCACCTCGAAGTTTGAAGGGGAAGAAAAACTATAGATCTCCATCATACAATTATAGGAACAATATGTTGAAACGACAGATAAATTCATTCTTTTTGTAAAAATTGGAGATATATGATTTTAGGATTAGTTAACATATAAATTTTCTGTGTGTAAGTTTCTTTGAATATTCATTTATTTGTTAAATTGATAACTATCTTTAATACATTTTTTTTTACAAAATCTATGATTTACTGATTACATTCTACTAGTATATTATCTGCACACGTTGTATTATGTTTACAATTCTCTACATGTGCTAATCAGCTGTTTCTCTATAAATAACAAGTTTCTTATCTTAGTCCCGCCTACAACCATATTGGCTTAATTGCTGTAGGGGTGTATATTTTTCTAGGTAATCCCCGGTCTTTAAGATGAACAATGGAAGCGTTGTTCCTTGGTTTGGTTTTAACATGTTGTTGTAGAAAATTTGTATCGTGTGCATTAACTCCATATCCTTTCATTGTTAATTTAGGGACCGACTTTGGTGGCACGTAAATGGTGCTAATAACCGTCAATTTGGACCAATTCAGTGCTACACTACTTTGTTGCATCAGAATACGATATATTTATTAAATTTTTACCACTACACTTATGGTATCCTCAGTCGACGTCATAGTCCATGGGCTGGAATAACCGACGTGTACCCCCCCCACTAATGAACCCCACCCACATTTTTCAGTCCTTCTATATCCTCTCGTCAGAATTAAACATGTTGACATGAGCATAACCTGCACGCAATGTTGGAACAGGACCCCTTTTAAACTCCCCAACGAAATTCGGGAAAATTTTGATTTTGATAAAAGTTTTTTCTTCGATTGCTTCAAATGTTGATTGGTACCTTTCAGTTATAAAAAATGGTATGGGATGATAGCCTATGGTATAAGCTTTACAAATATCCTAAATAAGTACCATATATCTAATCCGTTGTAAAAAAATGAAAAATCTTACCCCTACCCCTTCGAAAAGATGACGTAAATTTTAAGAATTTTTTTGAAATTGTGTAAGTTCAGTGGTCCCTAGAAACCAGTATGTTATTCATTTCATAATGCTTGCACTTGTTTTTAGTCTTTTAATGCCCTTTCTTAAAAATAAAGTATGTTAACATAATGTTTATATGTTTTGAATGTCCAAACTATCACTTCAAAATAGGTAAATAAAACAGATCTTTGAATAATTAATAATAATAATAAATAATATTATCGTTTTCGACACAGTTTTGTCCCTTTTTTGCCTCATCTTATCTATGAATGGTTCAAATTCATGAAATGTGGGTATAAAATGAAAGCACATAATATCTTCTTCACAGCTAGAACAAATTAAAGCAATTTTGAGGTAATATAAGCTTCCTACATCCATAAAAGTTACCCCATTATTTTGTGATTTCGTATTTTAACAGTAATTTGTTGACTGTAACTCAATATTTTGCCCGAAATTTAAGATTAATGGGCATTTTCTACATTTCAGATTTGTCCAAAGTTCACTGTTAAATCATTAAACATGCAAAATCTGGGGGATATATCTGCCGATATGCCAATTGATTCTTCTGAGCGATATATGAGTTGTCTTAAAACATTGCTTAGAAAAATAAGGATTGTTTAATGTGACTTTGAATGCTGAAATTCTTACCCCGACACCAAAAATTTTCCCTAAAATTGCAATGTTTTTTCTCTATGTCCGCATAAAAAGAACCAGAACACGCAATATGACAACTGAATATGACAATGTTGCACGAATTGCATCACGACGATTTAGTATTTAAGCAGCCATTTGTTGACTTAAACTCAATATTTTGCCCGAAATTGATGAAAAATGGGAATTTTCAATATTTCAGATTTGACCAAAGTTCACTGTTAACCTGTTATATATCGCGAATCTGATGGATATATCTGCAGATATGCCAATAAATTGTTCTAAACGATACATTAGTTGTTTTAAAACAGTGTTAAGAAAATCGAGAAGTTTAAAATGTTACTCTGAAAACCGAAAATTTTACCAATACCCCAACAAATTTTCCCTAAATTGCCAATTTTTTTCTATATGTTCGCTTAAAAATAACCAGAACACTCAAAATGTGTGTTGTATATGACAATGTTGCATGAATTGCTTTATGATTTGGCATCTTAACACCCATTTGTTGACTTAAGCTCAATATTTTGCCAAAAATTTATGAAAAATGGGAATTTTCAGCATTTCAGGTTTGTCCAAAATCGTTATTTATGTCAAATCTGGAGGATATCTCTGCAGATTTCAATTTAAATGATCTTAGCGATACATTAGTTGTCTTTAAAAATGTTAAGAAAAACAAGGAGTGTTTAATATGACTTTGAATACCGAAAACTTACCCCTACCAAAAGCAAATTGTTTTTTCTATGTTCGCATAAGATTTACTCTAACACGCAAAATGTGTGTTGAATATGACAATGTTGCACAAATTGCATCACGATTTAGTATTTAAACAGCCATTTGTTGACTTATTCTCAATATTTTGCCCGAAATTGATGAAAAATGGAAATTTTCAACATTTCAGATTTGACCAAAGTTCACTGTTAACCCGTTATATATCGCGAATCTGGTGGATATATCTGCAGATATGTCAATAAATTGTTCTAAACGATTCATTAGTTGTTTTAAAACTGTGTTAAGAAAATCAAGGAGTTTAAAATGTGACTCTGAATACCGAAAATCTTACCAATACCCCAACAAATTTTCTCTAAATTGCCAATTTTTTTTTCTATATGTTCGCATTAAAATAATAACCAGAACACGCAAAATGTGTGTTGTATATGACAACGTTGCATGAATTACTTCATGATTTGGCATTTAAACCGCCATTTGTTTACTTAAACTCAATATTTTGCCAAAAATTAATGAAAAATGGGAATTTTCAGCATTTTAGGTTTGTCCCAAAATCCACTGTTTAATCGTAATATATGTCAAATCTGGAGGATATCTCTGTAGATTTCAATTTAAATGATCTTAGCGATACATTAGTTGTCTTTGAAAATGTTAAGAAAAACAAGGAGTGTTTAATATGACTTTGAATACCGAAATCTTACCCCTACCAAAAGCAAATTTTTTGGTCTATGTTCGTTTAAAATTTACTCTAACACGCAAAATATGACAACGTTGCACGAATTGCATCACGATTTAGTATTTAAACAGCCATTTGTTGACTTATTCCCAATATTTTGCCCGAAATTGATGAAAAATTGGAATTTTCAGCATTTCAGATTTGACCAAAGTTCACTGTTAACCCGTAATATATGGTAATTCTGGGGGATATATCTGCAGATATGCCAATTAATTGTTCTGAACGATACATTAGTTGTCTTTTAAAAAAATGGAAGAATGTCCCTGCCTCCTTGCAAACGAAACCCTTAAATTATCAAGGGCATAAATATGAACAATATATATATATCAAATAATTATACAAAAGGATCCTTTTCCTGTAATAAATAGGCACTGGAACTGGTTTGGTTTTGATATAATATTTAGTTCCAACAAATAATCTGAGAAACAGTCTTATATGAAATGCTAATCTATTTTTAGCAACAGTGACCTTGGCCTTGGGGGTATCAACCCTAAAATCTATGGGATTATGTCTTTTGTGATAAGTAAGCAAGTGACCAAGTTTGGTTTTGATCAGAGGCAGGATACTCAAATTATCTTCCGGAAACTAAAATTTTATTGAAATTTTAGTCTATTTTTAGCAACTGTGACCTTGACCTTAGGGCACCATCCCGAAAATCAATAGGCTTCTGTATTGGGTGATAAGCAAGCACGTGACCAAGTTTGGTTTTGATCCGATGTACATGTAGTATACTCAAGTTATCATCCGGAAACCAAAATGTTATTGAAATTTTAGTAACTGTGACCTTGACCTTGGGGGTACCAACCCGAAAATCGATAGGGTTCTGTCTTAGGTGATAAGTAAGCATGTGACTGAGTTTGGTTTTGATCCAATGTAGTATACTCAAGTTATCATCCGGAAACCTAAATTCTATTGAGATTTTAGTCTATTTTTTGCAACTGTGACCTTCACTTTGGGGTACCAACCTTGAAATCAATAGCGTTCTGTCTTGGGTGATAAGTAAGCATGTGACCAAGTTTAGTTTTGATCCGATGCAGGATACTCAAGTTATCATCCAGAAACAAAAAAGATGGACGTACGGACGTACAGACGTACGGACGGACGTAGGGATCAGGGTAAACCGTATTATCCCCGGCTTGTGATGAATGTTGGCTTTTGATTGGACGATATCCCGTTGGTACAAAACCCATGCACCCGTCTCGTTGTTGAGAACGTTGCTAGCGCCAGTGCCATGGAATTCCTTTGTGCTAACGTCACATATTCTATGACGTTGGAAGGTAAAATCTGGCGCCAAAACCTTAATAACCTTGAGAAATTACTTAACCTAAATCAAATCGCCTAAAAACAGCAAAGTCTGAGGTTGGTACCTAAGGTACCATCCTCGACATGGAAAGAGGGGCATTTTCAGCATATTTATCATATTTGTTTTATTGGGCAACACAGATGACGTTGAAATTTCGTACACATTTACTTCCACTGATATCTTTTTTACGGTGTAATGAAAGGCCAAGCCAGGGACAAATCCTTTACCTACGTTTCTACCCGTAGGCATTGAGATTGTACCACCCTTCAGCACCACTGTACAGCCTTCGGCTACGCCTCAGGCCGCACAGAAGTGCTTCAGGGTGGTACAATATCAATGCCTACGGGTACAAACGTAGGTAACTGATAATGCCCCCGACCAGCTAGCGGCGGGGGGCATAAAAATGCTAAGAAAAACAAGGAGTGTTTAATATGACTTTGAATACCGAAAATCTTACCCCTACCAAAAGCAAATTTTTTGTCTATGTTCGCATAAATTTACTCTAACACGCAAAATCTGTGTAATATATATAACAATATTTCATGAATTACATCAAGATTTGGTATTTAAACAGTAATTTGTTGGCTTAAACTCAATATTTTGCCCGAAATTGATGAAAAATGAGAATTTTCAACATTTCGAATTTGACCAAAGTTCACTGTTAACCCGTTATATATGGCAAATCTGGAGGATATATCTGCAGATATGCCAATAAATTGTTCTAAACGATACATTAGTTGTCTTAAAACAGTGTTAAGAAAATCAAGGAGTTTAAAATGTGACTCTGAATACCGAAACTCTTACCAATACCCCAACAAATTTTCCCTAAAATTGTCAATTTTATGTCTTTGTTTGCATAAAAAAAAACAAGAACACGTAAAATGTGTGTTATATATGACAATGTTGCATTAATAACATCACGATTTGGCATTTTAACAGCCATTTGTTGACTTATACTCAAAATTTTGCCCCAAATTGACGAAAAATGGGAATTTAATTTATTTCAGATTTGTCCGAAGTTCACTTTTAAATCGTATTATATGTCAAATCTGGAGGATATATATGCAGATATGCCATTTAATTGTTCTGTGCGATACATCGGTTTCTTAAAAACATTGTTTAGAAAAACAAGGAGTGTTTAATTTGACTCTAAGTATCGAAAATCTTACCCCTACCCGAACAAATTCATCCTAAAATAGTCATTTTTTGTCTATATTCGCATCAATATAATCAAAACACGCAAAGTCTATATTGCATATAGCAATGTTGAATTAATGTTATCATGATTTGTCATTTTGAGTCCCATATGTCAGATTAAACTCAATATTTTGAACAAAATTGATGGAAAATGGGAATTTTCAGCATTTCAGATTCGTCCAAATTCACATTAGAATACTTATATGTGACAAATCCTGAGAATTTATCTGCAGATATGCCCATTAATTGTGCTAACCGATACATAAGTACTTCGGTGCTGACCCGATAGCTGATTATTTTTGGAAACTTACAATATCTAAATTTTTGTAAATTTTGTTGAAAACTAAGGAGTATCTCCCTCGTGCAAAGCTCTGTCCTTAGCTGATTTTGGCTTTACATTTAGATCATATTTGGCTTTTTGTTCTCTATCAGTTTTTAATCATCTTTGAGTTGATGGTCTTCCAAACGTTTAGATTTTATCTGCACTGAAGAGACATAAGTTGTCGAAATGCGCATATGCAGAAAGTAAATTTACAGTAACTTCGGCATTTTGTTATTTGTTCTCTTAAAACAATGTTTAGAAAAACCAGGAGTGTTCAGTGTGACTCTAAATACCGAAAATTTTACCCCTATCCCAAGAAAATGATGCTTAAAAATCATCAAAATATACCTGTTTGTACATATATATGAGAAAAATCATGCTAATATTTTTACTTTCTTAAAAAAAATGCATCTAATATATCGCAATATGCAATTTTAACGCCAAAATATGGGTAAAATTGAATATTAAATATATATTAAAATTTGTACGATCCAAAAGTAAGAAAGACGAAATTGTGAAAATATTTCCATTTTTCATAAATTCATTACCGAAAATCAAAATTGTAAGGACTTTAATGGTCTTATTTTTAAACATTGTATCACAACTGATAAACTAGGCATAAAAACTAGATCAAATGATGAGATGAATTTATCTGATGGGAATTGACATCTTAAAAATCGTCATTTTCGCAATTTTTTGCAGGGGCAGGGGTACATTTTTGCATCCCAGGATAATAAAAATGGCGTAAAATGGAAAAACTTGTGCTCACTGTAAAGTATATTAATTATGCTTCAATTTGGTACCAAATCGCAGAACATCTAACTTATCTACATAAAAATTAAGTAGCTTAAAAGATGAAATTAGGGTTAAAACTAAAATACAAGAATTTTGTGTGGTGTACTATAAAAGTGGCCCTTTACTGTCTATGCGTGCTGGTTATATTCGTGTTAACATGTTTTATTTTGCAGAAGGGATATAAAAGGACTGAAAAAAAATCGGACTGGATCATAAGTGGGTATGCACGGAAAGTGATTTCATCCCATGGCCTATCATGTTTACAAATCTACTCTGTTCATTCTATCATATAAAAAAAATTTTAAATAACAAAGTACAGAGGAATAAAGATAATTTTTTAAAGTAACATCAATAACTGCACCCGCTTTGTTTATTTTGCCATTTTGATATCGGTCCTTAACAATTCTGTTCAGTAATTTTATTATTATCCTCATTTACAGCCAGTCATTGACTGATAACAAACCTTTTCATATTTGATAGAGCTTCTTGAGATGTTTCAATAGCGATTGTTGTTGAATTGCTATCGGACACTACTTATACTGCTATGGAAGGGGGATGGTGCGCCCTAAAACCTATTAAACCCACCATTTCTTTTGAAATGTCTTTGCCAAGTCGGGACCATTGCATGTGAGATTTTTTTCAATGGCTTTGCACCTTACCTGCTTTATACTTTTACCCTCTGGATTTCGAAACCTGACAATTTTGTTCCATAATTATGGCATTACCCTGATTTCCAAAAGTGTCCATTATCTAATGGATTTTAGTTATGAGCATGAAAATGTAGTATTAATATGCTTTTAGGTAATTTTATTTTTATCCTAGAAAGATGTAGAACAAGAGAACATTATTTGTGTTAATATTTTGTTCTTTTTACTTTCTCCACAAAAACGTATATAATCACTTCTATTAGACCTATTTCAACAGTAACTTTGTGAAATGACACAAATACATACATATCTTATTTTTTTAAAAAAATGCTCAACAAATATTTTAAGAGAAAAATGTTATACACATGAAGTCCCTAAAAATAAAGACAGGACCACAGAAACACAAAATTCAACAAAAGGGAGCATTTAGCGTTGTGTGATAATGATTTCTGTTTATTAAGCCAAGAAATGTGCAGCACGCATAGAGGCAAAATATTATACCAGTAATCACCTTTGGAATGTAATGCACGTAATATAAAACATCATATACTGGTAGTTGAATGTTTTTGAAGAACTTTCTTTATGAATTAGATGAAAGCATAGAAAATTAAAAAAAAAACATCAACAACAAAAAAACTAACAAAAACAAAAAACATAACAAAAGGTGAGATGTTGGCGCTATAAACAGGATTGACAGAACAAATTTTGAGGTACAAAAAAACTGCCATAATTAGAAAACATGATATTGTATCCATACGAGATATTCTTTCGGGAACAAGTATACCATAACGGAAATATTTAGAGAGCATAAATCCTTCGCACGGGGAATATTTTTAAGGACTCCACACTGCAAGAAAAACAAGACTTTAAGTCACTTCAAGATGAATAAAAATAATAAAAGCGTAGTTCCATTTGCTTAATCTTATCATGTATTTATAGGGATTTTGTCCACTGTACATTTATTCCATATCACTTTATTTGTTCAAACTCCAGTCTTAAATTAACAATGAAAGAATATGGAGTAAATGCATATGAGACAAAGTCTCTAAAAATACGTGGTTACAACAACAAGCATTGGAACAATGCTTAACAATAATTTGAAGTGATCTTTTTTTCCTTTTGTAACATTAGTTTATTCACAAAAATACTTGTTAACAACAGTCCAAGTCCATAACTAAGCAACCTTGTGAAATCTACCTGAATACCCAGGGTATGTAATCAGATGATATAACAAAATTATATAGAAAATAGACTAAAATTGTTTATAAATAATCAACCAAAATCTCATAATTATTTCATAATATATTTAAACACACACCACAGTAGTATATAGGTGGTTACAAATTAGCATTTGAGGTGGTGGTGCTGTGGTGGTGCCGGAAGTGACGTCACCGGAAGTGACGTAGACCGGAAATGACGTGATAGAAGTCACGTGACCGGAAGCGGAAGTCACGTGACCAGAACACGAAGTGTTTTGACTGCGCATGCGCAACCGGAAGTAGGTATTTATCTACTGTAAGTAGCCATATTGACCGGAAATGCCGTGTTGAAAGAGTGCAAGACCCCGCAGGGGTGTTGTATGACTCTACTACCGTGTACATGCGCGACCGGAAGTGGGCGTAGCCCCAGGTATAGACCGGAAGTAGGTATTTATCTACTGTAGGTAGCCATGTTGATAGGAAATGACGTGTTGGAACAACACGTGACCCTGCAAGGGTCACGGTTGACATAAGTACATGACGCATGCGCGACCGGAAGTGGGCGTAGCCCTGGTATAGACCGGAAGTCGGGTGTTTTCTTTCATTATTCCCCCTTTTTGTATGTTGTAACAATGTTCTTCATATTTTTTAGTAATTTCTCCATAATCCCACCCTTTTCTATTGTTGTTCTCTGTAATTTCGTCCTTTTTCAGTATTGTTCTGCAATCTCTAACCTAATATCCGGGCGTGGTCATTCAGCAGTTACCATTGTATTTCTGTAGGTGTCTTCTATCAGGTCCGCGTTCGTCAAAGGGACTTAACTCTTGGGAATACCATGTTTTTTGGGTGTCTTCTATCAGGTCCACGTTCGTCAAAGGGAGATAATTATGAATTGTTTATTTGTGGGTGTCTTCTATCACGGCCGCGTTCGTCAAAGGGACATAACTCTTGCTACTTATTTCCCGCGCTTTTTTATCTGTTGTAATAGCATTTCACCTTTTTTGCAGCATTGTTCTTTTTAATTTCTCCCTTCTCATCCAATGTTTAGACTAAAGTCCTCTTGTGTAACCTTTTGTATGTGTTATTTTATTATTTTCTCTTTATTTTATAATTATCTTTCCTTTTCATCCAATCCTTAGAGGTATTTCGCTTTTCCCCGCCAAATTCCTGTAGTATCGACTGCTATTGACATTTTGTTTCCTATTATATTACATAATTATCCCCCT
>MJUU01051331.1:74570-108722 GCA_002080025.1 Modiolus philippinarum | reverse complement strand
AAAAAATAGCAATTTTAGAGTAAATTTGTTGGGGTAGGGGTAAGTTTTATTGATGTATGATGTTTATATTACCTAAAAGTAGCCATTATTTGTAATAGTTCTAAAGCAAATATAACAAGTTTTCATTTGATACCTATTTTAAATGATATTTGTTCACTAAAAAATAATATTAGGCAAATGAAAGACAAAACTTGTTCAAAAACGAAATTATTCAAAGGTCTACGTATTAGGTCTATTTGAAAATAGAATTTGGGTCATTTAAAATATGTTAATATCGTCTTAACATATTTTATATTGAAGAAAATAGATTGAAAAGCTAAAAACAATTTTCAGAATCTAGAATTGAGATGCACTTCGGGTTCTCTAGCCCATCAAACTTACGCAATTTCAATGAAAATATCAGTTTTTTCGTCAATATTTCATTGGGGTAGGGGTACGTTTAATTGCGCTATGGAACGTNTGCACGGGGGGTTATTCCAGCCCATGGACTATTAACATATGTGTTATGGTCTCATGTTTATTTACTCCATATCCTTTCGTAAAATATATTAAAAATTGTTTCCCAAACCATAACTTTACCTTACACGCATCACACAGACATCCACATCAAATGTCTTTATGCATCATTTAAAAGAAGAAGAAAAAAAAAACGTTTAAATAATTTTATGTAATAGATTGCCAGGGGCTCCAGCAGATATTTGCCTCTTCTGATGATTTTCTATTCAAATGTACTTTTTTCGATTACTGTAAACCGGGAAATTTTCGCGGCAGTTTTATTTTCGCGATTTTCGCGTTTGGAATGCAAGCGCGAAAATTAAACGACGCGAATATGCTTGTCTTCCGTTGAAGTCAATTGCCAACAATTTGGCAGCGCGAATTCAAAACTGCGCGAACTAAAATTCTGTCAGTTTACCGCGAAATAAAGACGGCGCGAAAATTTCCCGGTTTACAGTAGTAAATTTTCCCTTAAATAATTTTTTTTCTTGACGAAGTTTTGTTCTATATATATTAAATTCTGTTATTATTATAATCAAATTTCTTACATAGTTCATGTCTGATTTTTTCAGTATTCCAAACAGAACCATAATTTCATTTAAAGGCAATTCTATGTCAGTGTTTTCAAATATCCATGACTTCAGATCATCCCAGAGTTTTTCTATTTTCTGACATGACCAAAAGATGTGTTCAATGGTCTCAATATCTTGCAAGCAAAACGTACATTTATTTGTTGGAGATATTTTAATTTTATGTAGAAAGTCATTGGTCCCCAATATTCTATGATTTATTCGATATTGAAACCACTGTAATTTTGAGTTTTTTTGTATTATTGAACGGAAGGACATGAATGTTTTTCCAATAAAGGTCATTTTTAGCTCACCTGACCCGAAGGGTCAGTGTGAGCTATTGCCATCACTTGGCGTCCGTCCGTTAAACTTTTCACATATTCATCTTCTCTTCTGAAACCACTGAAGCAAATTCAACCAAACTTTACAGGAATGATGTATGGAAGGTCCTTTACAAAGATTGCTCATTTCGTTCCGATCCGATAAAAAACATGGCCGCCAGCGCGGAACTTAGGTTTAACATTGGACCCTATGGGAAAATTCACATTTTCTTCTTCTCTTCTGAAACCGCTGAAGCAAATTCAACCAAACTTTACAGGAATGATGAACTAAAGGTCCTTAACAAAGATTGCTCATTTCGTTCCAATCCCAGAAAAAACATGGCCGCCAGCATGAAAGATAGTTTAACATTGGCCCTATTGGAAATTCACATTTTCATCTTCTCCTCTGAAACTACTGAAGCAAATTCATCAACCAAACTTTACAGGAATGATGTATGAAAGGTCCTTTACAAAGATTGCTCATTTCGTACCAATCCGATAAAAAACATGGCCGCCAGCGCGGAACTTAGGTTTAACATTGGACCCTATGGGAAAATTCACATTTTCTGCTTCTCCTCTGAAACTGCTGAAGCAAAGTCAACCAAACTTTACAGGAATGATGTACTAAAGGTCCTCAACAAAGATTGCTCATTTCGTTCTGATCCGATAAAAAAACATGGTCGCCAGCACGGAAGATAGTTTAACATTGGCCCTATGGGAAATTCACATTTTCATCTTCTCCTCTGAAACCACTGAAGCAAATTCAACCAAACTTTACAGGAATGATGTATGGAAGGTCCTTTACAAAGATTGCTCATTTCGTTCCGTTCCGATAAAATGGCCACCACTGCAGAACTTAGGTTTAACATTGGACCCTATGGGAAAATTCACATTTTCTTCTTCTGCTCTGAAACCGCTGAAGCAAATTTAACCAAACTTTACAAGAATGATGAACTAAAGGTCCTTAACAAAGATTGCTCATTTCATTCTGATCCGATAAAAAAACATGGCTGCCAGCACGGAAGATAGTTTAACATTTGCCCTATAGGAAATTAACATTTTCATCTTCTCCTCTTAAACCACTGAAGCAAATTCAACCAAACTTTACAGGAATGTTGTATGAAAGGTCCTTTACAAAGATTGCTCATTTCATTCCGATCCGATAAAAAAACATGGCCGCCACCGCAGAACTTAGGTTTAACATTGGACCCTATGGGAAAATTCACCTGCTCTGAAACCGCAGAAGCAAATTCAACCAAACTTGACAAGAATGATGAACTAAAGGTCCTTAACAAAGATTGCTCATTTTGTTCCGATCCAATAAAAAACATGGCTGCCAGCAAGGAACATAGTTTATTTTGGCCCTATGGGAAATTCACATAAAAAACATGGCAGAACATCGAAACCCCTGCTTCAGCATTTTGTCAGGTGAGCGATACAGGCTCAGTGTCTGAGCCTCTAGTTAAGTATTTGGGACCACTGAGACTCGCACTTCATTTCTGAAATTGAATTATTTAAAACATTGTACATATCTTTTGAATCCTTAAAGATTTTAAAAATATTGTGATTCTATTAGGTAATAGTGGTCCATGTATCTTACTTAAATCATTCACTGTGATGTTTAATGTTTTAAAATAAGACTTAACTGATTGTATTAAGCCCTGATATATAAGAAAATTTGTTTTGATATTATATATTTAATGAAATCATTAAACATTAAAAAAATTCCCGATTAATCAACCAAATCGTCTACTAGCCACACCCCATTAACTGCCCAGTTTTTGTAAAACACTGTTTTGTGATCTATTTTAATTTTACTATTATTCCAAAGAGAACAAGAATTTGGATTATGTTTATCTTGAAATGCAGACTTTGCTAGAAGATCATTCCATGCATCAAGAACTTCCTGCCAAAAGATATTTTTTCAATTTATGAGCAGGACCAATAAGGGATATTTTATTTAAATCAAGTTTTTCTGTAAATGTTAGTAGTTTAGAAAGTTTCGTTTCACAATTAAGAAATCTTCTAATCCACGTTAGTTTTAGTTCTTTGATATAAGCAGGAATATTAACCATTTTGAGTCCCCCTAAACATAATGGTTGTGAAAGAGTTTCTCTTTTCACTTTATCTGGTTTATTATTCCATATAAAGTCAAACAATTTTGCATTTAATTGATGAATAACTTTAGAGTTTGGGCTAGGTAAAGTTAAAAATAAATGATTTAGTTTGGATATTATCAGAGTTTTAATAAGAGTGATTTTTCCAATAGGAGATAGTATTTGATTTGCCCATTGTGTATTCTCTATTTCTTTTAATTTGGAAGAATAGTTTAAAAATTCCATTTCACTTAAGTTAACGGAAAATTCAATTCCTAATACAGTAAATCTGCTGGAACCGCATTCCAGTCCCCACTTTGCACATATTGTATTTTGACTGTATCTCTTTTTCCCAATCCACACCACTTTAGTTTTTTCTTAATTAATATTCAGGCCTGACATGTCAGCATACCTTTGCAGATTACGGAGGGATGTGTCGAATGAATCTGGTGATCCATCAAGAATTAAAGATGTGTTACAGCATATTGCGAGATAAGATAATCTGAATTATCAATTGTTATACCTTTAATGTCTTTATTATTGCGAACCATAATTCCTAATATTTCGGCACATAAAAGAAAAATGTATATCCCCTTGTCTACACCCCTGTTGTACTTCAAAAAAGTCTGAGAGAAAGCAGTTTTGGGTTATTGATGATTTAATATTAGTGTTAAAGGTTTTTATCCAATTTTTAATTGAAATCCCGAAATTAAAATAGTCAAGAACTTTATCAATAAAATTCCACGATATTGAATCAAAAGCCTTTTCAAAATCAACGAGGAGAAGAATGCCTGGAATATCTTGATCTTCGGTATATTTCAGTATATCATATATTAGTCTGCTATTTTCCCCAATATAACGACTAGGAATGAAACCTGTTTGGTCACTGTTAATTATGTTGGGGGACAGATTTTATTCGTTCTGCAATACAACTAGAGGCTAATTTATAAAACGTATTGAAGAGACTAATAGGACGCCAGTTTTTGAGAAATTGTCATGGTTTATCACCTTTAGGAATACATGTTATAATTCCCTGTTTTTGTGTAATTGACATTTCACCATTTTGAAAACCAAAATTAACAGATCGAAGAACAAATTTACCAATTTCAATCCAAAAAAATTTGAAAAACTCACTAGTATAACCATCTGATCCTGGACTTTTCCCTGTTTTCATTCTCTTAATATCAGTAGTTAATTCTGAAAAAGAAATTTCCCCTTCCAATGTTTCTTTCTGTGTATCATTTAACTTGGGAATATCAAGAAATGGAACATCTCTAATGAGATCAATATCATTTAGACTTTCTTTTTTAGTATACAGATTTTGATAAAAACTTTTCGCCTCACTAAGAATTTGGTCTTGGTCTGTGATCACTTCCCCAGTAGAGCTTATAAGTTTTGGTATAGTTTTATTTACAGAATTTTGTTGGCTTTTCCCCTTCTTCGGTCCATTGTGTTTTTGATCTAACATACTGTCCCTTCATTTTCTCTTGACGTAATATTTTTAGTTCAGATCTCTTCATTTCTAGACGTTCTACATTGTCTATAATATTCATTTCTACATACATACTGTGACTTTGTGGAAAGAGCAAAAGCACTGTCATAAAAACTGCTGAGTCAGGTATATGTTCAGCCGTTGTTACTTTTGTCCCTTCAGAAATTCTATGGCCGTCACTACGACATCATAGATAGATATGAAATGTCAGTGTCACAAATAAAAACTGACATTTTCAGCTAGATTCACGTTTTCTCGGATTTGACATTACCGGTTTTGACTTTTCCCTGGATTGAACCACTGATAGTGTGACGGGTGCTGTATACAGAGCAGGACATGCTTACCCTTCCGGAGCACCTGGTGTCACTCTTGTTTATTGAGAGTTGACACTGTTAGTGCTTTAGTTTTTGTGATGTATATGTAATGTTCGTGTTTTTGTAGGCATGTGGTGTCTTTGGTCTTCCGTCTTCTGGTGTTCTTGCTTTTGCCTTGTCTCTGGACTTTGATTTGAGTAATCTTGTGCTTTGTTCCTTCGGTATTCTACTGCCGTTGTTTTCTAACTGCCTTATGTCTTCAATTAAACATCTTTCCTGTTTATTTTTTTTTTCTTTTTTACGATAACTTGCATATGAAATTGATTTTCCCCTAATATCTAATAATAAAGTTTCTAAAAAAAAGTTGATCATCAATAGTAAATTGAATCTCATTGTTGTCAAATTTCATTCAAATTTTCTCTTTTATATACTAGTAAAGCATATTGTTCTTTTATCTGCTTTATAGTTTTTTTTAACCAATTTTGCATATCCTGGATCATATAAAAGAGAACTGTTGAATTTCCAAAGACCTTTTCCAATTTTGAATTCTTGAAGTTTAAACTGCAGCAGTACTGGGGAGTGATCAGATCTATAACTTGCTAAAATTTTAACATCTTGTATAAAATGATAAAAATTTTGTGAAACTAAATAAAAATCAAGACTGACCTGTTTAATGGGATTACTTTTCCTTTAGTTTAAGAATTGCTGCAGCTTGTCGAATATGACTATGACTAAAGAAATAGTAAAAGGCCCTAACCTTCTTCTTCCGCTCTTGGGGTGTGTCTCATCAAAACGCAGGTCCGTCACCAGTAACCGACAGACCATAAAAACATGACCTTGCCTACGACAGTTTGTAGGGTATAAGTGGAGATAATTTTCTGAGACGTCATTTAGTTTTCAGAAAATTTTATTTTGACTACCCTTCGTGTTTGCTTGTTTCATTCAATAAAAATAAATGGAACTACACAAGTTTTTGTTGTTCACGTAAACTTTGGTTCATTAAGAACACGACTGACACGTTTTGATCTTCGAATTTGACAAAAACTGTTGTTAGATTGATAAATAACATGACGCTTACAAAAAAGAAAATGTCGGAGAGCGACTCTAGTTAACATTTTTTGTGGTCGGGAGGAAGTGACACAATTTTTTTCCTCTTATGAATATTCTTTTAGACTGGTATTTTTATATTCCCTGAGCAACGAAGAATAGTGCTTAGAATTTTGGAACCGTTTCAAAATCTAGATTTTGCACACAACTCACTTTTTCAAATTTATCCCTAGAGGCAGGTTAAAGTTTCACCGAAGGCACACATTTTCCTGACTTTATCCTTTTAATCTTCAACTAAGATTTCGTTTTAAGATTGATTTTCATAAAAAAATTACAAATATGTAAATTCATTACAAAAACGCCCATTTAAAGGGTCAAAAGCCCTTCTATTTACCCTTGAAGGTCGTGGGGGCAAATTCAAGGTTAAAAGTCAATTTTCCAAAATATTTACATATTTAACCACTTTTGTCCTGTCAAAACTAAAACTAAACAATAAAGACGATAAAGGTTACATTGTTAAACAATTCTACACCCTTATATTGCCATTTAAAGTATCGCTCACAGATGTTTTAAGAGGTCAAAATCCGTATTTCACATTTTGCCAATCATAATTTTTGTGAACTGACAAGACTGACAAGTCGCATTTTACCCAGTTTTGCATTCTTTGTTGTTCATTCTAGAATTTATGTTGTATTTCTGATTTTATTTTTATTCATTTACTGTGGTATTGTATTTATTACATACTAGTATACCATTCCATAGCATTTTATTTAACATACCATAAGTATTTAAGATATGCCAAACATTAAAAAATACATTCACTCATCCAGGTAGACCTCCTGGACCTTGCATTTCTTACAAATCCTCCCATTCTGCTGAGAGGTACGCACATCTGGTTCAAAAAAGGGATAATTGCCTTTCATTTTGTCAATTTGTGCAGGAGTCCGTCCTCCAAGTTTGAAGACCATGTGTCGAAAGTGTGATGCAAAATTTATGCGTGAAATGTCGGACAGGCCTGTTGTCGATGATTAGGTGTCCCCTGCTAAAAAGGTTAAAATAATTGCACCTAATATCAGTGCGAGTGAAAATAATTCAACTCTGTGTTTTTTGTCATCAACAGGGTCATGCATGTTATAATCTAGTGAATGTATATCAGTTAACAAGCAAAGGCTCATGTCATGCTTCAGGAGGACATTTGAAATAGCCGATATACAAAATGATGTATCTATTGGACTATGTCGGATGCATTGTGATCAGTATAAGGCATTTATGTCTCAGTCAAACTGTTGCTTTGTTTGTGATCAAACATTGGATACTGGAGGAAAACATGAAAAAAAATTGTTCCCAGTAAGATTGACTTTTTCCTTCTATATTTGAAAACAGAGCTTCAGTTAGATACTAATAGAGAGGTTATAGATATTTTGGTGCACTGTATGTGTCTTGTTAACATACGTTTAGCAGGTTTATTCGATCAGAGGAAGGTTGTCTTTTAAAATACTAAGACGGATACATATTTGAAGGACTGTTTGTCGCAATATGTTGAGACTGAATGTACTGTAGATAATTTGGACTTATTGTTTTAATGTAGTTCTTCATCATGTTGTCGAACAGTTTTTATTGTACAATCCTCTTCTTCTTCCTGATTTGTTTGCTCTGTATAGGTCAACCATGGATGAATCTGTGCAATATATGGGTTTAAAACTCGAAGGTGACATTCTGACACAGTTTCATCACAACCCTAACTGGCTTTTCAGAATAATAAAATCAAGATTAGGGACAGGACTTCTTGATTATGTTCCTCGTGTCAAAGAAAAAGAGAGAATGGTGTA
Organism: Modiolus philippinarum; assembly: GCA_002080025.1. NCBI lineage: Eukaryota > Metazoa > Mollusca > Bivalvia > Mytilida > Modiolidae > Modiolus > Modiolus philippinarum. Next base: position 100,560 of record MJUU01051331.1, on the reverse strand, counting down.
CAGATACGGTACAGATTTGCTTCATTTCTGGAAACAATTGTTAATTAGAGGTTTAAATTTGTGTACTATGCTAGTATACATCTAAAAATTTACCATTGGCATATAAAGTCCATCGTGTCCTCTTGTAATTCTAAAGCCAGTTGTCCCTCTTTGGACATTGAATACTACAATTTGTTGGATAGATATCATGTGATAATCTGAATAACAGCAGAAAAAAAAAACATGGCCACATGTAGGCGATGAAATGTATTAACTTTTTACTGCAAAAGTACTGTTGTTGATGTTTTCATGTTTCAATTTTTAAAGCAATATCAGGTTTTTATTCCTGTCCCTGCATAGCAAGAAAATTAACAGTCTTTAAGGCAAAACTCTAGTTTCTGTCAAAGTATTGGAATTTCTGACAATAGATGATGCTACGAATACAATGAAAAGTTTTGCTGAAGATACATTTGTTTCATGTAAAATGTGTTGAGGGTACACTTTTTAAGTATTTCATAAGTTTTAGCTCATGCAAAGTGGTGAAAAAGTTCGAAAAAACTTTGATTTAATTAGAATGGAGTTTAATGGAAATCAAAATTGAATGAGTTTATCTTCCAAATTGCTTTTTTGGAATCTAGATACAACTCCTGAAGCTTATCACGATAGTATTGAAATATAATCAAAAATGGAAATGGACATTTCCAGCTAGATTTCATATTTTCATGGTTTCAACATTAGCGGATTTGACTATATAACGGATTTACCCTCTACAACAATGAGTCGTGTGCAATAAACGGTAAACAAGCTTACCAAATTCACAAACACTGGCTAAACTTATCATTCTTAGTCTGACGGACACCATGCGTTAAGAAAATCGTGCTTTACCTCCCAGGCCAATTGAGTTTTGCTGGGGGTTCACCATATCAGTGCTTGTTTTATTTTCGTGTGTGTGTGTCTGATGTGTTCAATACCACACTTTGTTTTCGTGTATGTTCGTTTATGTTATTCAGACCACCTGTTTATTGTGTCCACATCTGTCTATTTTTCCTACATTCGACTTGATGAGTGCCCTGTGTCTGTCTATATGTTGTAATCGTCCACTAGCTAATGACATTAGTGCTTTTGTAGGGAAACAGATGACAGTGATTTTAAGATAATTTTACCAGTTTTATTGATGTCCCGCACAAATCGGTCATATTCGCCGTCTTGGACTTACTATGAAGTATGAGAAAAGCTCAATGTTGAAGGCCTCTTGGTGACTTCAAGATGGCGAACAACAATAAAAGCGTTCTTCGTCTGCTTGGTTCTACCATGTTTTTGTAGAGACTTTGTCTCATGTACAATTAACCTATATCAAGCAAAGATGATCAGTTGTGAAGCATGTCATTGGAACATTTAGATCATATTGGTTATTTGTTCTCTCTCAGTTTTTAATCATCTTTGAGGTTATGGTCTTCCAAACGTTTAGATTTTATCTGCACTGAAGAGACATAAGTTGTCAAAATGCGCATATGCAGAATTTAAATTCACAGTAACTTCGGTATTTAGTCATTCCTTTCCAGTTTATTTTCTTTATTAATTGTCTGTATTCTAAGAGATTAATTGATGTTTTAAGATCTTTCATTCGTGTTTTTTTGTGTGTGTGTTAGAAAAGCAATAGGTGCATTATAATTGGTTTTATGTTATCTAAATGCCTCGACTACACGTATTATCGATTGGAGTATATACATATAAATTGGTTTGCATTTGGGCAGCAATGGCAGCAGCAAACGGTCTCACTAATGACAAAACCAAAATCATTGGAACGTGGAAATCGGTAGACATATAGTGGCTATATTCGACTAATTTGTTTAATAAATGGGGTCTGGATAATTGTCTCGTTTGTAGTGTGCAACGCATTTGTGAGGCCCACTGCCAACTAAAAGGATGCTATTTGAACAACGGAGGCTTGGCATTAGCAAATTGTTGTAGATGAAGTGAAGAGTAAGGTTCAACTTCGCTTATGGCTTGTCTATCAGGCACATTTCCCGGATCTACACGTCATGGAAACGACTTAGGAAGCCTTCGAAATGGAAAATTTTGAATTAAGATGATCAGTTGTGAAAATGTCAACAGGACAAATTGCTTCTTACAAAAGTTATCCTCAGCAAAATTTTGCAAGAAATTACCCCAAACTAAGAGCAATTGTAACTGTTTAAATAATGTTGAAGGCTTGGTCCTTATACGAAAAGAGGGACAATATCCGATATCTTTATATGTTCTCTATCAGTTTTTTAACATCGTTGAGTTGATGCTCTTCCAACTATTAAGATTTTATCTGCACTGAGGAGACATAATTTGTCGAAATGCACATATGCATATCGAATTTGGACCTTAGTTGAACCCTTAGGTAATATAAAAAGCTTTAAGTATTCTTCATCTGATTAGGTACGACGACTATTCTTCATCTAGTTAGGTACGACAAGAATTTTTCATCTCTAGTTAGGTACAAAAAGTATTTGTCATCTAGTTAGGTATGACAAGTATTCTTCATTTAGTTTGGTACGACGAAATGGTGTTAATTTTGTCGGAAGGAAATAATCAATAGTTGTCAGCATTAACGCTAATCGATGGATAAAAAAATATTGTGCGGTTATGCGGATGTAAACTTGGATTCTATTGGCTGATTAACCACCTGCTAAATAACCATGTCCGACCTACACAATAAGACAATCAATAGTCATGATAATGAAGTGTTTCACCTAGACCAAAGTCATTCAAAAGCGTACATATAAGAATTGTACATAAGGACAAAATTCACAAACATGCAGTAAGCATGGATAAATAAACATATCGAAATTAAACATAGTTTACTTCCACGTAATGTTAAACTAATTTCAGCTTGATATTTACATTAAAAAATTAATATTATTTTTAATGTTAATATCAGGCCGCTTGCCGTTCAACGATTTTCGACAATATCTAAATAATCATATTAGTTGGTTCAACGCATAACATTTTTGTGCGGTTATGCAAACCTTGTGCCATATTAGTTGGTTCAATGCATGATAACTTAAAATGTCAAATGAGCAATATTTCAGCTATAACTGTACAAGAACAATTTACTAAATCCAATATAATTGTTGAAAAAAAAACAAATATAAGGTTGAAGAGACGATCGGGGCAAAGAGTTTTCACCGAAAAAAAATGAGGCGAGAAAGAAAATTATGGGCAGAAAATTTAACCTTATGTTACGAGTCTGTTCTTTACGGTATCTATAGAAGGGGTATCTAAGCTGAATGGGGCATGACGTTTCTCCATACATTTTGTTTACAGTGGTTTGCTGACGGGCTATCCGTATTATAACTTAACTAACCTGCATAAGCAGGGCAATCTTTTATCTACCATCCTGGAAAGGGTTTGGAAGCTTTGAAAGTGGATAACCCGTTTCAAGGTGGTTGTACAACCCAATCAAACGAGACTTTCCTCGACGGAAAACGAGATTTAAACAGTCATTGCCTCCCTAAATCTACATAGAACGTATGTGGCATATATGTATGTTAGAAAAAAATCCTGAAACAAGTTGTCTAATTTTGAACATTTTCCCGACTTTACTTTCCGAACAGAAGCATTTTACGTCTTTCATATCTACGTCTTCGTTCCACCAATTACCCAGTTTACAATGATTCTGGATGTATTTTTCCTACTGCAATAGGGACTGTAAGTCTCGTAGAACTTTAAAACTTCCGGGTACATTTTTTGTAGCCGGAAGCTACATTTTGAACTATAATATATGACGTTTTAAACTATAAAAAATAAACGTCATCTTTTGGCGGGAGACGATTTCAAATTTCAATTTTATCGCGAATTCTCGGTGTCAATGACGAGACTTACAGACCCTATAAATTGACTAGCTCAACACCATATGATACTATTCAAGTTCGCATATTCATAGGGAAAAAAGGGAAACGGGGAATGTGTCAAAGAAACCACGACCCAAAGGGCAGTAATAACAAGTAAAAGTCATCATAAGATCTTCAATGAACGGTGAGGAAACCCCACACCCAACGGCAGGTCGGAGTCGGCCCTTAAATAAAGAGTAATCAAGTTCAGCGAAAAAAACATCATCCCAGACTCATATAGACATAAAGTAAACTAACTAGAAAAACAGACAAGACAGACAAAGGCTTAATAAATTTCCTGACTTAGGACAGACGCAAACCTGCTGCGGCGGGGTTAAACTAGTTTTATTGGGAGTATGAAACAAAATTAAAATTCTTATAACAAGCAGAGCTCTAGATATGTTCAAATGATCTACCAGTGAAAACTTCCTTGAACAAGAAAAACTGTTGGAAAAATTCGCGGACCAATTGTGCACCTTTTATTACAAATTCGTGAATAAAATTGAATAAGTTCATCATGGTGAGTTTTTTTCAAGAAAAATGTACCAAAATCACAATTCTGTCTTCTTGCACATCTTCAATATAAGTTAAAATGATCTGCAGAATATAAACCTAGCATAAACCTGACGGGAATTATGCGGGCAAACCATGTACCCCATGCTAAAGTACGGTCATGCAGACAGATGGATGGACAGATATGGGTTACACAATGGCCTAATGGTGACTTCAAGATGAAGAACATCAATCAAAGCGTTGTACCCTTGCTTGGTTTAATTATGTCTTTATAGAGACTTTGTCTCATTTACATTTACTCTATATCCTTTCACTGTTAATTGAATGATGTACCGTTTTCGTGAATTCTCTTCGCTAGGGGTTAAAAAGTGGATAATGTACAATTTATCTTATACATCAAAAATGAATAAGATTGGATAGGGTGCAGGAAACCTATACATGCATATGGAGAGGATATACCTGCATATGTATATCCTCTCCTTTAGAGTTAAAAGATGTTGAAAAATTGATGACAAAATAAAGACTTCAACAAAATGCAACCAGAACAAAATATTCACAGGAAATGCAATAATTAAACTCAAAAATGACACCATCGAAAACTCTGCATAAGTAAATATGATGTCTTTGTGTTAATATAGAAAAAATAACAGGAACTCTTACAATGGCCGAAATTCACATGCCACAATCCACCAGGGAACTGCACAGGAAAAACAATAAAAAGACAAAAGACAAACGTAGACAACGATAGGAACTCGGAATAGCCGTATCTGGTACCGGGACTTACAAGAGTTAGCGTTAGGATTAAACCGGTTAATGGGTGCCCAACCCCCCCTTTCTCTATCCCGTTTCCCTATAGTATAATAAACATAGTAATAAAAGCCATTACAGGTAGACTACTAACTCCAAGACCACAATTTTGGAAAGGAAAGATTAAGACAAAACGTAATTTAGAAAGATGGGTCAAGAAGTGCTTGCCGCTTTACGTCCGGCTAGCTCTAGGTGCCTAGTCTGCTGGTAAAACACTGTCGCACTACGGAAAGAAAATCAAATTCAAAACTTCGCCGAAGTGTTTGGTAAAGAATGATCATGGATTTCAGTAGACATTTGTAGTATCATTGAGAGGCCAGGAGACCTAATAAATCTTCGAGTCATTTAATCCCAAAGCCAACATTATCTTACTTGTCACACTCCAATTGGAAAACTGAGAAAAGAATACTAATTCATTTTAAAACAAAATTGTTTATTTTCATATCTAATCATATAAATTGTTGCATATACAGATAAAATTGTAAAATGTGATGATCAATTGTACATTTATTAATTTCAGTGCTACCATTGTTTTTCGTGAAAATCGGCTCAATTGAAAAACACAATGAATAAGGTACAGTATCTTTTTATTTTTATATTAAGTAGGATGAATATAGAATCCACAACTACATCGCATGGAAAACGACATTTCTACACTGAAGGACGCTAAATTTTCAAATTTTTAAACGCAAGGCTTGCCGGGCGTACAAAATATTTAAAAATTTAGCTATTGAGAGTTTAGAAATGTTTCTGACGCAGATGTGATTGTGAATTTTGTTTCTCTAATGATTAAAAGGATACTTTTGACAAAAACCTAACCTAACTTTTCTGATGATCTGAATTAAATGTATTCTTTGAACGTTACGTCATCAGGCATGGTCGCCATTTCTCATCGCGACAAAATAGTGAAGACAGAAAACGGCAAACATATTTGACTTCATAACTGAATTGCATCACTTGCGTACAACTTTCTCCCTAGAGACGGGAAACGTATTTATCACACTGTTCAGGAAACGTTAAAATACGACAGAAATTAAAAAAATTTTCTTTTTATTAAGCTTGCTGCTTCTTTATATCACCAAATAAACAGTTATTTTCGAATTTTCAGTGTTTAGAAGATTGTATACTCCTTATTAATATTATTTCCTATCTTACATGTAGCATTCATTTTAAATCAAATACAATTACAGTATTATTTTTTTTCCTATAAATTAGGTACTTTGTTATCTTTTTATTTTTATTTTCTGTTAGTCGTATTAAGTCTTTAAATTTATCAAGTCCATTTCAATTAGATAGATAATAGATAATAGTGTTGCACGCAGCTCTATATAATATTAACCGGATGACCAAGTGGTCTAGGGCACTGGACATAGTGCAAGCGATGTTGCCGTAGATGACAACAAAGCAGAGGTTCAAATCCAGCCGTAGACCTTGCTGGATTTCCGATGCTAGCAGGTTTAAAAAGATGATTTTCATCACTGTTGCATTCGGAATCATATATTCTACCTTTGAAGCTCACCTTACGAACAAATTATCATACGTTTCACTAAATACTCTCCATTGCATAATTAAGTCATATTTATTTCTATTTGGTTCTTGTTTCACTTACGAAATATCACCTTCATTGAAATTTTGATTCTTTCTATTTTATAATAATCAATGATAATATTCTGTAAATAGAATTATGAAATATCAATAGAAGGTAAGTTCGATTTAAAGCGTATTTATGTACTAGAGCACAAAATGTTTATGTCTAAATAGATTTGCGATCCGTTGTTCAGCAGAACGACACACTTCATACTCACAATGTAGAGCCACGTTATAACAATGATACGCTGTATCTCTGTCACCTGATTTCTCATAACAGACTCCAAGTATTACTAACGATTGAGATGACATATTAACAGCAAAAAGATATTTCTCTTTTATAGTTAGAAATAATTGACGTAATGCACGTTTTTGGTTCCTTAAATCGTTAAGTTTTTGAAAAGAAAATACAAGTAAGGCGTTTCCCAGAATAACTGAAGGTAAGAACAAACCACCATCCTGTACTTCTAGTTGTAGTTCCTGTGGTATGAGTGCTGATTGTTTTATATAATGTACAACACTTATTGTTCCTTGTCTCATTCTATGATTAAGTGTGGGATGGCGTTCTGTTTTATGTTTATATTTCATAATGTCTTCTGTTGTATAGAATGCCCTACACAACGGAATCATATCAGGTGTACAACGAGACAGAACGTTATCTACTATCTGTATTGTTTTCTTGTACTGTCCGAGTACATAATAAAATGAAGCATATAACAACCAACCAGACACAGCATCTGTCTTTGTACCATCCATTAAGTGTTTCTTACAACGTCGGATTATAAAATCACATTCACGGCTATGTTCAGGTAAAACTAACATCTGAGATATCAGTTGATTTACAACTGCATACTGATATCTTAGTATACCCAATATAAACTCTGATGATTCTGAACTCATTAATAATTTTATATAATGTAAAATTTCATATCCATTTGCAATATCTTTGACCAAGGGAATTTCTGGAACTCTAAAGAAAAGAATATCAATGTTTACGGAAAAGATATTTTTGTCGGTCATGGTGCATAGTATATGATTGCAGACATCTGTTCCTAATACTCGGTCAATTAATAATTTAAGCCCTTTGTATTTTAATTCCCCTATAATACTTAAGAGTAATTCATTGTTAGACTCGTTAACTTTGCGTATAAACATGTTATGCTGAGGAATGAAATAATTTGGACAATAACAATTTCTTACAAACGACATTAGTTTGTCAATACAGAGAGAAATCCAATACGATAGGTTACTAATTTTGAATGTATCAATAGGTATTTCTTCTGATAACCAGAATACTGTAGTTTTTAAAAAGTACGAGCAAAGTAAGTCTTTAGCTTCTTGATTTCTATTTATTATGTTCTTCAGTGTTAATTTTAGAAGAATATAACAAAGAAATTGTGTATAATTGAATGAATGGGCTAAACGTTTTTCCGCCAATGAAAATGATATTCTCCATAACAGTTCATCACTTTCATATTTTGGACCAATTGGAACGAATAAACAGCCATCGTTTACTACGGAATTGATTACGCTGTCTGTAGGCCACTGTCCTGATCTATGTCGATTTATCCACGAATTTGCAATTTGCGGCCAACGCTTTGATCTTAAGCAAATAGCTTGATCAATATTCTGATCGACATCGGATAGACAAGGTCCATGTCTGGTTGAAAATGAGGATAGGGATCCACGACTAAACAAATTGATAAATTTTTCAGTTGACATGAAAAAACCAAAATTTGTTTCTAATAAAAAATTCCTAAAGAATTGTGTACAATAACGTCCAGCAATTAGTTTTAATTTACAAAAACCAGGATGACGAGTTTCATTGTCCATCATTAACATGGTTTGAATCATTGATGGATGTAAATCTTTCAGATCATCTGTTACTGTTACTCTTTGCATCTCAAACATCACATCAAAGTCACTTCCTGGTAAATCTATACCTTCTGCAAGACTCCCACTTGAAATTTGTCTTAATGCACATAACGTTTTCTTTGAAATTTTCTCTGCGATAATAAACATCCGTTGTCTATCTCGTATTTCTAATTCAGTTCCAGCCACATGTATGAAATTTAGAAATGTACAAACCAACATCTCATCTTCTATAAGGTTAATGCCTTTGAAAACAAAGAAATAATTTTGTATTAATGTTGTTTGAACATACGAGTTTGATTGGTTATACTTAATATATAATATACAATACATTGTATATATGGAGGATATCAATTGAAAAAGAACACAAAAGAACCAGTGTTATTTAGCGTATAATTGGCGTACTCACCTTCAATTAACAATGATGGGATATGGAGTGAATGCACATGAGACAAAACATGACTTATTTTTATCCCTTGCTTTTGAAGTGCCAACCTAGATCATTTTTTTGCAAACAGTACCAGATTTTGAAATAGAACATAGTCCATGGGCTGGAATAACCTCACGTGCGCCCCCTTATCAACCTCATCCACATTTTTCAGTCCTTCTATATCCCCTTTTTCAAAATTAAACATGTTAGCATGAGCATAACCTGCATGCAATGTTGGAACAGGCCCCTTTTTACACCCACCAAACGAAGTTTGGGAATATTTCGTTTTTGATAAACGTTTTTCTTCCAATTGCTTTAAATTGATGATTGGTACCTTTCAGCTATTAAAAAATGACGTAGACTGATAGCCTATGGTATATGCTTTACATATATCTCACATAAGTATCTTTTCTATATCCAATATGCTATAAAAATTGAAAAACCTTACCCCTACCTCTTCAAAATGTTTACATAAATTTAAAGATTTTTCTCGAAATTGTTAACGTTCAATGGTCTTTAGAAACCAGTATGCTTTTCATTTCATTATTCTTGCAGTTATTTAAGTCTTTCAATATCCTTCCTTAAATCAGCATGTTAAGATAATGTTTATATATTTTGAATGACAACTGCCATTTTAAATTGGAAAAATTAAAACAGATATTTGAATATTTTCCATTTTCGACACAGTTTTGTCACTTTTTGCCTCATCTTATTTATGAGAGGTTCAAATTCATGAAAAGTGTGTATTGAATAACAGTACTTAACATCCTTTTTGCAACTAGTACAAATTATAGTAATTTTGAAGTAATATAAGCTTCCTACAGCCATAAAACTTTTCTCTACCCCAACAAATTTACTCTAAAATTGTCAATATATCGCTTGTGTTCGCATAGAAATAACAAAAAAGTTTAACGCAAAAATATGTGCTATGTATGACAATCTTGTATGAATGACATCATGATTTGGTATCTTACATCCATTTGTTGGCTTAATCTCAATGTTTTCCCAAATTGATGTAAAATGGGAATTTCCTACATTTCAGATTTGTCCAAAGTTCACTGGTAAATCGTAATATATGTTAAAACTATCTGCAGATATGCCATTTAATTGTACTATGCAATATATAAAATGTCTTGAAGCATTGTTAAGAGAAATAAGAAGTGTAAAATGTCACTCTAAATACTGATAATCTTACCCCTATCCAACCAAATTCAGCCTAAAACATTCAATTTGTTGTCTATATTCGTATAAAAATAACCAAAACACGTAAAGTCTGCATTAACTTGTCAAATTAAACTCAATATTTAGTAAAAAATTGATGAAAAAAGGGAATTTTCAGCAAATTCACTTTTTAGTAGTTATTTTTGGCAAATCTGAGGGATTTATCTGTAGACATGCAAATTCATTGTTCTAACCGATACATAAGCTTTCTTAATACAATGTTTAGAAAAACCAATGGTGTTCAGTGTGACTCAAAATACCGAAAACTTAATCCCTACCCCAATATAATGACGCTAAAAAATCCCAAATATATGCCTGTCTATACATATATATGTTCAAAAAATAACTATGTATTACTTTTTTTAATGCATTTGGTATACCGCAATAAGCAATTTTAACGTCAAAATATGAGTAAAATTGATATTTTATCGCCATTTTCTTGAAAAATGGGAATTTTCAGCATTTCGGAAATTTATCTAATTCAAAATTGAATAGTTGTATAACTGCCCATAAGCAAAGGGCATATTCTTATTTGTGAAATATTGGAGTCTCTGTGTATTTTTGTGTTTGAAATGATATGTTATTGGACCTTTTTACAATGTTTAAGCTTTTCAAGCTGAATATAATAAAATGAATTGCGGTGATTTTTTGGGGGGAGGGGTATATTTTGCAATTAATGAGAGTTAAGTTAGTCTAAAATGATCAAAAGCATACTTTCTAATAGTTTAGATATAATGAAATGATGCAGAAAGTAAATTCCCAGTGATTTCGGTATTTAGTTATTTGTTACCACTGGGTCGATGCCACTACTGGTGGACTGTTAGTCTCCGAGGGTATAGTCAGTACTTCGGTGCTGACCCGAAAGCCGATTATTTTTGAAACCTTCCAATATCTAAAATTTTGTAATTTTTATTGAAAACTAAGGAGTATCCCCCTCATGCAAAGCTCTGTCCTTAGCTGATTTTGGCTTTAACTTTAAATCTCTTTGGTTATTTGTTCTCTGTCAGTTTTTAAACATCTTTGAGTTTATGGTCTTCCGAACGTTTAGATTTTATTTTCACTGATGAGACGCAAGTTGTCGAAATGCGCATATGCAGAAAGTAAATTCACAGTGACTTCGGTATTTAGTTATTTATCATCATCTTTAAGTTATATATATAATTCGTCGGGTATTTACATCATCTAAATAAAAACAGCAATAATTCTGAAAACGGAAAATTCCCATTTCATATAAAATTGCAAAAATACAATATATATACTAATACATAAAAAGTATAAAAAAATATGTTGCGAGACAGTTGAATGTGATATAAAATAGATAAATGTATTTCAGCTTGTATCGGAGGAAACAGTTTATTTTATTAACTTATAGTTATATTTTTTCATATATAGCATTTTAAACTTTTTTCATTAAAATTTAAACGTCGCGTGGTTTACCGATTTCCGGACGAACTGTTCCATGCGCAAAATAATTGCGCAGTGCGACGTCATTAAAAAATCTTAAATAATCGTGTAGACATTTTTGTATAAGCAAGATTTGATTTTATTGTTCATGTAAGTTAATAAAACAGTTATTTCATGCCGCATTTCAGGAAATAGCAAAACTATTGTACCTGACTTGCAAACTGTTGCCTTCGGCCTCTGGCCTCACGCAACAGTTCACAAGTCATTTCCATCGCCTCGGAACAATAGTTTTTGCTATTTCCTTCAAAAGCATGAAATAACTGTATATTGTTTGAAATTAAATCAGTAAATAAAGCCTAAAATCAAACGATAGGTATTATTGACAACAAAAACAGCAACAAAAGTATTATTGCTCTTTATTTGCTAGAACATGTTCTATACATTAAACAGTTCTAATTATGTACATAGATACACTTTTTTGCGTGTTTTTAACTTAAAAATAACATTTAATTAAAAGTTTTAAAAGGGAGGTCATAAATTCAATGCGAAAAAGTATTCAATATTTCCAGAAGACTTATCCAAAGTGTTCAGATTAAGTCAAATCTAAGAGTAGATAAAAATGTTCTGGTTTTAGTAAATGTCCTGAAACTAGATTATAAGGGGAACCCCTGTTCATTTTTTCAATATGGTGGTCTTAAACTGGTTTTATGAATGTTGAGGTTTTAGTTGCCATGGAAGCCAAACTAGAAAACTGAAATTTAAGAAGAAAAAAAGTACTCTGCTTCATTGTATAAACTAGATTTTAAGGAGAACCCCTGCCCCTTTTTTGAAAGAGGATTTGGAATATTTTGATAAAAGCAATATGTTTTACCTGGTTTATGGAGGGAACCCCTGTCCAAATTTGTTTTGAATGGTGGTCTGAAATGGTTTTTAGTGGATAGTGGAGCTTTCAGTTGTTATGGAAACCCAAATACAACACTGTAAAAAGTATTTCTGCTACATATTTTCCCCCGATTTCAGAAATATCTATAAACTAAATTATAAGGGGAACCCATGTTATTTTTTTTTTTCATTTTTTTTATTTTCAGCATTATGTATTACTTGGATTCTGAGGGGACTTTTATTTAAATTTAGGTCTGTAATGGGTTGTAATGGATAATGGAGCTTTCAGTAGCTATGGAAGCCAAACAAGAACGCTCAATTTTTGGAAAAGTTATTCTGCTACACATTTTTTTCACGATTTCAGATATATGTAAAACTAGATTAAAAGGGGAACCATTGCCCATTTTTAAAGGGGGACTTTGAATATTTTGATTTCGGTGATATGTATAACCTGGATTATTAGGGAACTCCTGCCCAATTTGTATTAATTCTGATCTGAAAGGGACTGTAATGATAAACTGAGTTTTCAATTGCCACGGAAACCAAAGATGAGATCTGAAAGTTTAGAAAAAAACTATTCTGCTACATACTATTTTGATTTCAGCAACAATATTAAGACTAGATTTAAAGGAGGAACTAAGGTCTTTTGAATGGTGGTCTGAAATTGGTCGACATTGAGATTGGTAGATTTGAATGAAATAAAGAAATATTTGACACCGGAATAATATTCAAGACATGTTGCTGAGTTTTGATTTGTATCTTGAAATTTCATAATAAGAATACATAAGAATAACAAAAGTTTACCTAGAAGTTGTATATTTCAACAGACAAATGAAATTGAAAACAAATAGTTCTTTTTTACCTTCTACAGTGCAATCTCCATATTTCAAATACTCATAATATTCTTTCGATGTTTTATCAGGGAAACGGATGTTGAGAATCCATTGCTCCTTTTCTTTTCTCCTTTCCAGACAAGCCTTAAATTTTCTTTCAAACTGATGTATTGTCAGTCCAAACACATCATTCTGTATTATAATTGATCCGTTAAAGGTCTGGTCGATCCCAGGAGAATACTTCCGCTTGCCTCTGTACGGGAATTTTCTGACACCATAAATATCCCATGACGTTATTTTTTTACAGTGTTCCATTTTTGAGTAGGTGTGGTCTATATAAAATAAAATTAAAAAGTGTCTCGATTTTTGTTTTATCTTAGATTTATCTGAATGATTCTTTGTGTGAAATGAGAGTTGTTAATTGATAAAAAAAATCTTTCGTAAAACAGCTCTATATAAAACAGTTTTCTTTAATTGATCTAAAGATTACCCTTACCTTAAACTTCAATATGAACGCTGAAACTGAACTCTGCAGATATTTGTAGAATTTTTATCACCCAAAGCCAAACTTAATTTGACGTCAACGGAAACCTCTTATCTTAACATAAGCACAAAATTTTCCATATAAGGATATGTAGAAAACAAAAACAATTTAAATATATACATCAGATACGCTTTCTATGTAGTGAAATGGAAAGTTTTACAACATCCTACGTATTCATGACAAATCAAGGAAATAAAAACTTCAATATTATTTTTAACCGAGTTCATCTGAACATATAACATCTCAATATTAAACACTTTTCAAACGATACATAAAGATTACAGCAGAAAATGTTGTTCGTCCACTAGAGATAGTTGAATTTTAAAATTTCAATTGTTATGCATTCCGAGCTTTTAAAAATTTTTAGATTTAACTATCGATAGTGGATAAAATATGGTAATGACCCTGATAAAGTGATATAATCTTTTTCTCTAATGATAAATGGCAAACATCCAACATTTTATTCGGAATAGATTTAGAGGGAAATAACACGGTTCTTTAATCAACTTATGTTGCATATGAACATTTATCTCACCGATCAGAACCAGTTTAAAATTCAGATATCATTAGAGAAAAAAAAGTTTATATTGCAATATTCCGAGTGTTGTATTACGACTAACCTCTAATCAGTTGGTCGATGCCACTGCTGGTCGACTGTTAAACCTCGAGGGTATTCGTCAACTCAGTAGCCGAAAACCGATTTCATTTGAAAATATCTAAATTTAAGAAAATTTTGTTAAACCCAAGGAGTATCTCCCTCTTCATGTGCTCTTGTATAGCTCTGTCCTTAGCTGAAATTTGGCTTTCCTATTAAGATCCTATTGCTTCTTTGTTCTCTTTCAACTTGATCAGCTTTTACACATATTTCGATTCATGGATGTCCAAATGTTTTGATTTCATCTGCACTGGGGAGATATAAGTTGTCGAAATGCGCTCATGCAGAATTTAAATTTCTCAGTTAATTCGGTGTTTTGTTATTAACTTTTATCTTTTGGCGGAAACAACAAACTTTAAAGGGCGGAATAATTTCTCCTCAACAAGACAAATCAACATGTGTTAATGTTATAGTATATGCCAGGAATCAATTTTCTTTAAAGAAAACCAATAGACAATATTTAGGCTATGATAAGTACTTTTTTGTCTTATTGTACAATCTTGCAACTCCAGGATGACATTTATCTCAAGTCGTATGGCTTGTTGAGTTGGTGTTTTATTAGTTTTATTGAAAATGTTGTCAGCCGAAATAAATTACAATTTTAGTTTTTAAACGTGATACATTAATTGGTCTATTTCTTTAATTAATTTTTTATCATTTAGGGTTTATACTGGCAAGTTTACATACACAAACCTGCATTTATTTCAACACATCTGTTTATAGATTTTGGAGACAAAAGTTGTCAAACTATATCTGCAAAAGTTACTTACTGCAATTTCGATATTCTTTATTTTTCATTGAAAAAATGAGTTAACAATTAACAATGCTGCAAATATAAGCCTTGGAGGCAACAACAAAATTATTTAACAGCACAATAATGTCAATTAGCTGTACTAATAACTAAGTTAAAGTTTTGAAAAATTTGTTGAATATCAACACTGTAAATACTTTATTTCAAAAAGTTGAGTACACTTCAATTGTTTGGAATTTAATATTTTGTGAGGATTGTTTTGTTTGTTTGTTGGAAAATTTGTTTTGTTAAAGAAATTAAGTCTAGCATGTGATTGTGAATTTATTCTGTCTGAGTCATAGTCTGTAAATTCCAATATCTCTGATCAAACCTTACTTACACTTTAAAACACAATAAAAAAGCTCTACAACAGTATAGAAATAACTGTGTACATATTGTATTCATATTTCTTTTTTCTTATATCTTTAGTGTCAAATTTAGTGTGAAATTTTCAAAATGGCCGCCTTTCAATGTTTGCTGCCAAGTTTTACCTGAAATTTGTCTGATATCAATAAAAAGAATAAAAATCTAAAACATGCCTCGGCACAATTTATTCATATTTTGCGAAAAGTTGGATCACAATAAAAAATGGACATACAACAAAAAAAAAATAATAAAGATGGCCGCCATTTCTAACATGGCTGACAAGTTACGTCAAAATTTCAATTCGATTTCAATGAAAATTGATATGTAGGTAGAATATGATCGGGCTACTTAATGACAAATATTTGTAGGCATACATTGCCCGGTATTACTTTTTTTCTCACTTACCGCTCCCGACATGTGTTGCTTCAATGACATATTTTAGCTGCGATTGATGTTCCTCAACATTTTTATTCTCTTCTTATATCCCTGGTGCTTTCAGCTGGATCGCCCATGTTGGCACTCCATGGCGGATGGGGAGCAAGGGAGTTACCTTGATATAATTTTTGTCAAGAATACCGCTTAAGTGCACACTAGGGGACTTCTTGATCTCGCTTGAGGGGGTGAATATTGTTCACCTCTAGTTGAAGACCCTCAGGCGACATAAAGATGTAGACAGGAATAAAAACCCTGTCCTTGATAAACTGGGGTTTTCTTTGTATCGTGTGTGTTTTTGTCACATGTACATTCACTCCATATCCTTTCATTTTTCCTATGACACTGAAAACAACATTGAATCATCGGACAACATCAGCTTTTGCTTGCAATTGCAAATCTAGTTGTATTTGTCATTTTTAACGATCGAGTTTAAACAGCATACTAAAAAATTAAATTTTGAACCTTATTGAAGCTAAGATTTATTGAACTTGTATAATTCAACATAGAAAACTTCTTCGAAAGGAAATGATGAAATTTTGTCGAATGTTAAGGAAGAAAGTCTGATCTATACTCGTCTATGAGATCGTTAGTAACTAGATGGTTATATAAGCAATGAAGGGATATGGAGTAAATGCACATGAGATAAAGTCTCTACAAATACATGGTAAAACAAAGCAATGGAACAACACTGTAATTGTCGTTTCTCATCTTGAAGTTACCATGATGCCTTCAACAAAGAGACTTCTTCAAATGCCACAGTAAATCAACTGGTGCGAGTGGAATTCATTGCTACATGTCCAACAATCAGACATCCATGTACCTTAAAACATGGATTCGGGATCGTCAACAAACACGAAACAACTGGCAAAGTACTTATAAATGTGTGTGGATAATTCGCTCAATTATTTTACCTACACAACTTATCAAAGAAATAGGACGATAATTTGAAAGTAGGGATGAGTCATCTGTTTTATATATGGGAATAGAAATTGCACTTTGCCACATAGATGGATAGTTATATATGTTACCGGAATGCATAGTTTGAGGAAGTATTTTTGGGAAAAACATTGAGTCGAAGATAAGTTTTTAATGTTAGTTATCGTCACTATAAATTGATCGTCTTCTAATTAGCATTTACTAAATTTTGAAAAGATCGTCTTCTAATTAGCATTTACTAAATTTTGAAAAAAATCAAACCCTATATCACTATCGGCAAAGTGCGAATCGACAAGATCACTATTATAGTCAAGCAATATATGCGATTGTTAAAAAAATCATTATTACTGTACTAAACATTGATTTTATTACAGTAATAATTTCTTATCGGGATCGCATCTATCGGTATATCAAAATGAATGGCCTGGGCATTTGAAGCATAATGACAAAGAAAAATAGCCATGGGCATTTGAAGCATAATGACAAAGAGAAATAGCCATATCGACAATAACTTTATTTCTTAAGCATTTAATAAGCTGTTTTAACTTGAATAGGGTTACTGTATACAACATAAATAATATTTTCATAGTAATGTCATTTTGACAATATTGTCTCAGTAAATGTTCTACGAACACATGTTTGAGGGATATCTATATATCAAATTATTAACATATGATATCTTCTCTTGTTTTTGTGCGATTCCGTATTTGGAAGACATCTTATCTTTCAAGTCATAAAAGATAATTTGTAACATCAGTAATCAGAATAAATAATGGACAGTTTACAAAATATTAGTGATTATGTGAGGTTCGAGCAAATTGTTTTGCGGATTTTTTTTTTTGTATGTGTTGTCCAGTTTTATTGATGTGTTGAATACTGCGATATTAGCAGGGCAAAAAACATTCTTAACACGAATTTATGTTGTTTTTTTTTGTCTTTTTGTTTTTACTTTTGTTTTTTTTTTTTGTTTTTTTTCTTTTGCTTTTTTTTCTCTCGTTTTTTGTTTTTTTGTTTTTTTGTTTTTTTTTATTTTGTTTTGTTTGTGTGTGTGTTTGGGTTCTTTTATTGTTTGTTTGTTTGGTGTTTTTTTGTTCTTTTTGTTTTGTTTTGTATTGTTTTTTTTTTTTTTTTGGCTTTTTTGGGGGGTTATCACTTACATTTATTCACCTTATTGTATTTTTACTGGTTTTTGAGGAATCAAATTCTGATTATTAACCGTTATTGTTTTTCAGACAAGTATTTATTCCAATGTGGAAACAAATCCTTAAATAACTAATCATTTTGAAAAGCTTCCATTAGTTTTTACAAGAAGTAGATGTGTTGGGAGCTTTAAATAATGTTGAAAAAAAAACAACATTTCTTGGGGCTTCTTTATAAGGAGTTTTATCTAGTATTTCTTAACTGGTGCAAAAAAAAATTCCGACAAAAAAGTAGACTTAGTCAAGCCTGCCTTGTAAACGACAATCTTCCTCAATCTTTTGGGACCTGTGGCTAGGAAAATGAAAGGTTGCCTTCCAACTGCATAATATGTATTGAACAAAGTTTTCTTAAGTATAAACAATTTAATGTTTTTGAAAAAAAAGAATGAGTCGTCTAAAACTAATTCATTCCATCGGTAGTTTTTACTATATTCTAAGTTATCAACACAATATTGTATAAAATATCATAAACTTGAGTCTAAAATCTTTGAGACATAATTGTTTTTTTTTTTTGTATTCGTTATACTCAAATCTACGGAAGCATTGACGTGCCATGAAAATAAAAAAAATAAACTCGTGCGCACGAGTTACTAACTTGCGCGCACGAGTTACTAACTTGCGCGCACGAGTTACTAACTTGCGCGCACGAGTTACTTACTTGCGCGCACGAGTTACTTATCTTGTGCGCACGAGTTACTTATCTTGTGCGCACGAGTTACTATCTTGAGCGCACGAGTTGCTATCTTGTGCGCACGAGTTGCTATCTTGTGCGCACGAGTTATTACCTACACATAACCTAACTTGGCTACTATAGACAATATGAGCGATACAGTCACAGGTGAGCCTCTAGCTAGCTCACCTGATCCAAAGAGCCATTTGAGCATTTTTCATCACTTGGGGTCCGTTCGTCTGTTATCTTTTCATATTTTCATCTTCAAGGTTCCTGTGAAACCACTCAAGCAAATTTAACAAAACTTTACAGGATATATGTATGGAAGTTCATTTTCAAAGAATTATCACTTCGTTCACAACTGTTATAAAACATGACCACCAAGGCGAAACTTATTAATAAAGTAACATTAAACCCTATGGGAAAAATCACATTTGGGTTTTCTCCGCCGAAACCACTGAAGCAATTAACAATGTGATTTGTGGAAGGTTCTTTACAAAGATAGCTCATTTTGTTCTGATCCAATAATTCAAGGCCGCCAGTACTAGTTTTTGTCTTGCCCACGACAAAAATCGCGAAGAATATAAACATGTGTACAAAGTCATGTATGACGTCAACAACGACTGCAAAAACTTTTACTTTACTACATACAGGAAAACTCTGATGTATGAACATCATATTAACTAAATGAGTGCTACCCTACGGGCGCAAAATCGTGTGACCTCGACCTCAATTGCACGGTCCAGCGAACATGTTAAATTTTTAATTCACTTGCCCTAAAAGGCCGTCCGTCTGTAAACTTTTCACTTTTTAGCTATCTCTTATGAAACTGCTGTAGTGACCAAATTTACCAAAACTTTACAGGAATGATTTATGGAAACGACTGAAGCGAATTGAAACAAACTTCACAGGAATGGCGTATGGAAGTTGGTGGTTTTTTCCGAGTCGCCAAAAAACATGGCCGCAAGGGTCGAACATAGTTAAACATTGGACCTGTGGGAAAACACATTTTGACTACCTCTTCTGAAACAACTGCAGCGAATTGAAGTAGACATGATTTATGGAAGGTCCGGAGAGCCATTGTTATGAATAACGGAAAACAATTACCAAAGCATGTGACTTCCTTGTGATGAGAGCTTTATGATGTGGGGAGGAGGATGCTATTACCTTGAAGTTTGCCCTCGGGTAAAATGCCGGTAAAGTCACACTTTTAGGTACTTGAGAGCTTTAATCTTCTGTTTTGGGTTTTTAGAGATAGGCACTTGATACGTGACATGAGAGCTATCGGGTGATGATGTTATGACATTGACCTCTGCCCCATGGAAGTTTTACCCAAACTTTAACCTGGGCTGTTAAAGCCACAATTTTATTGATAGGTATGACTTTCTCGTGATGACCTTTGGTACAAAAGAGAAACATGCTATGACATTTACCCAGAATAATTGAAATAAAAATATATATTAGAGTCGCATTTATGGATACTTATTCTTGATAGGGGTGGGGGGTGGGGGGGCTTGATATTAAGTATGTGATGACTTCCTTATTGTCAGAGATTTCATTGGTACAGGGGTATTGTATATTCTTGACCTTTGCCCAAGGGTAATTATAAGAAAACTATTACTAAACGAATATTGCTAAGTTAGAATCGTATGAGAACCGTCAATCGTACATTTTTCTATGCAAGCCTCTATTCTGAGTGGTAAATGAATGACTCGGGTTAAAGTTTTGGTGAAATTTTACAAGTATTAGAGTTAGGAGTGATATTTAGTTAGTGGGTGCATCTTAGTAATAACCAACATCCATATTTGATTTAAGTCTTTATTTTAGCTAGAAGAGTGTTATTTGGTTAGTGCACAAATCTTGGAGAATAATGAGAACTGAAATTGAATTATTCTGACATACATTTTAATGAGGCTCTTAAAACTTGCATGTATTGTTTACATTATTTCATTTATGTATTTTGCATTTTGTCACAAAATTGTTTATATCACAATAAAGATTGATTGATTGGTTTATGACCATAATATAGCATGGTAAACACATAATTCATTTAAAGGGGATGTGATACCCCGGGCCTTTTTCGGAATGTTTAAGGTCCATCCCCGCTTACTAGCCAGTCGAACAATAATCATATTGTTATAGTTGGTGCAATTAGAGATGCCAAAAAGATACATGCTTCAGGTGCTGGCTGTTACACGGATGACCAATATTAGAAGAATGCGTAAGGTCTATTCTTGCTCACTGACAATCACATTGCAATGGACGTATGGTGGATGCAAATAAAGGTGATAGACATGATGCAAATAGTAGTATATATGTGCCGTTCAGTTCTCATTTGACGAGGTGCCCGACGATGTGCTACGAGGTGCTACCATAGTAATGCTATATTAATAGGTTCTCAATGGACGAGGTGCTGACTAGGTGCGACGAGGTGCTGATCTACTGTTAGAGTGACCTTTTGGTCGCGCAATGTCCGTCTCGCCTTTAGCCATGGTCTCGCCTATTCAAGTCCTAATGTACTAACATTATATTTAATTGGGTTCTCAATTGACGAGGTGCTATTGTATTGGACGAGGTGGTATAATTCTAATAGTATATTCTAGTGCTATTGTATTAGTAGTATATCATGGCTTCGTGTTGGACGAGGTGCTATTGTATTAGTAGTATATTCTATGGCTTCGTATTGGACGAGTTGCTATTGTTCTAATAGGAGTATTTCATGGCTTCGTATTGGACGAGGTGCTATATTGTATTAGTGGTATATCATGGCTTCGTATTGGACGAGGTGCTATTGTATTAGTGGTATTTCATGGCTTCGTATTGGACGAGGTGCTATTGTATTAGTGGTATTTCAAGGCTTCGTATTGGACGAGGTGCTATATTGTATTAGTGGTATATCATGGTTTCGTATTTGACGAGGTGCTATTATACTAACACTTTATTTGGTTTACACGTGTTTCTTGCCCTTACTTAAGTATGCAAATGAGGTACTACTACTAATGCCTTGTAGTTCATTCTGGTATTACCCTTAACCCTAATTTTTTACTCTATACCTTAAACCCTAATCCAATGCCAATCCATAATTTATTTACCCTTACCCTTTGGTATACAACACTAACCCTTGGGTTTATAACAGTAACCCTAATGTATATAACCATAACCCTTTCCATTATCTAACCTTAACCATAATATAACCCTCAATCTAACTCTAACCCTAACCTTTTACCTTAACTTTTTATTGTAGTGTTGTAAGATAACCAGTTAAGACTTTGTTTAGATGTGTTATGATTAACTCCATCCAACTCATACTTACACTAATCCTAACCTTAATCCTTAACCCTAATCGTTTTACTTTTGTATGCATTATTATGTGTTCTCTCAATTCTTGTACACTCATTTTCTGATTTTGTTGTTTTTGTTCACGACTAACTCTAACCATTCTTTTTGCAGTTTTTTCTATACCTCCATAGTATTTAGTTCTATTCTCACATTTTAAAAATTATTTGAGTTATCCCTTTTATCCAACCTCAAACTCTTTATAAAGCTTTTATGAAAACTCAATTTTTTTTTGGAATGTTATTCTAATAGTCTCAAGCCATTGTAGATATCTTCTTTTTATCTCTATTTTTAGTTCCTATGACAACTCTATATTCATTCATTATGAAAACTCAATTTTTTTTCGAATGTTATTCTAAGAGTCTCAAACCATTGTAGATATCTTCTTTTTATCTCTATCTTTAGCTTCTATGACAACTCTATATTCATTCATTATTTATTTTCGAATATTATTTTAATATTCTCATGTTATCCCCTTTTATCCAACTTCGAACTCTAACTCTTAGTTACTATGACAACTCTATATTCATTTTTTTCGAATGTTATTCTAATAGTCTCAAACCATTGTAGATATCTTCTTTTTATCTCTATCTTTAGTTGCTATGACAACTCTATATTCATTTTTTCGAATGTTATTCTAATAGTCTCAAACCGTTGTAGATATCTTCTTTTTATCTCTATCTTTAGTTGCTATGACAACTCTTCATTCTTTTATTTTTTTCGAATGTTATTCAAGTATTCTGTATTGAAGTTATCTCCCTTACCCAAACCTTAAAACTGACCAAAGTTTCTATGACTACTCTACATTTTTTTTCGAATGTTATTCAAATATTCTGTATTGAAGTTATCTCACTAACTCAAGCCTTAACACTAACCCAAATTCCTATGACAATTCTATATTCATTCATTATTTATTTTCGAATATTATTTTAATATTCTCATGTTATCCCCTATTATCCAACTTCGAACTCTAACTCTTAGTTGCTATGACAACTCTATATTCATTTTTTTCGAATGTTATTCTAATATTCTCTAATTATTAGAGTTATCTCCCTTCTATCCAACCTCTAACCTTAACCTAAGCTGCTATGACTACTATATTCATTTATTTTCAATTATTTCTAATTTTCTTCATTTTTTAAATCCTATTTTTTTATTTAATTTCATACTTTTTTAATAACCATAGTCACTTTTCCCTTTCCATAACCTAACCACTAAGGCATTCTCCTTGAACTACATTACTTTCTCGTTTCTTTGAGGTCACTCTGCGTTTATCCAGGCTTGTGACTGGCTATCCGATAGGATAGGCCGCATTACCCTCCCTCCGTCCCATTTGTATTTAAGCTATTGGGTGTGTTTTGATTTTGTTGATGTAGAATGTCATATTCGTAAGAAGATGTATTGTCCATTTTGTGTGAGGTCTCTGTTGTCTTATGTATTCCAGGAGATCCTGTCGATCTACTTCATCGATAAGCTGGTGAAGATCTTCTTTATTCTTTATTAGCATGGGCACTTCCAAAAATCTGGTGTTATTCTGGCTGGCATGATAGTATCTCAATTCATCCGCTTCTAATTTCCGCAAAATAAAGCCAAAAGAAAAATTAATTTTAAAGGCTGACGTCTGTTGATAAACAATTTCTCATAATTTTTCAGGGATATTTGGTAGAGAGCTGTTGTCCAAAACGAAGTTGTATCGATCCTGTACAAGGTTTCCTGTATGTTGTGCATTGCGAATGCTTGGCCAGTTTTCTAGGTACACCTGTCGAGTGTCACGATCTTCGGGCAAGACGTCTGGTTTGGTAGGATCCTCAATGGTTGCTGGTATGGAAACAGTCTTGGCTGATGGGTCGGTTGGTATTTCCTTGGTGTTTTCAGGTTGCTTTGTAGATGGTTTATCCCCTTCTCCAGATTGTGATGTGTTGGGTCTGTTCATCATCAACATAAGCTTCGTAGGTTTGGCACCTGGTCTTTCATGTATAGTACGGTGACGCTTGAGATTAGATTGGTCGTTAAAGAACTGACTACAGACATCACATCTTAACGTGTAATCATGGGAAGCTTTATGCCTTCTTTTGTTGTCTTCTCGGTCGAATTTTTTCTCACACTTGGTACAGCTGAACTCTTGAATATTCTCTGAATGACACTTTGCGTGTCGTTGTAAACTCCGCTTTTCGGTGTACCTCTTCGGGCATTTGTCACAAGCGAACATTTTAACTTCTGGTCAGCAGAATGGCAGTCTGGCGACTGAGGAAGCCGGTTGATTGCGCCTTTATATAGTCAAAGTCATTTGTATCGATGGCTGTGATTGGTCGGTTAATTTTGGAAGAAGGGATTTGATTGGTTGATTTTTCTGCATTCTGATTGGTCAATCCATGGTCAATGGAGTTTTCTGATTGGTTGAATTTCCTTCAATTTGATTGGTCAACATTATGCACAGCTTCAATCCACTTTTTGTTTCAGGAATGGTGACTTTCGGAATGATAGATCTATTATTAGCTTATCTGTAACCTAGAGTAACTATCACCTGTTGGAACTCAAAGGGAAAGGACTATTTCCATGAAAGTATTAATAGTTTTTATGTAAATGACTATATACTTGAGGGTTAACTCAGTATTGATATAACCTTAGTAGTATTGGGTAAACTTCAGTTTGGTGCTGAATAGTACATAAAATGAACCCTTATTGATTATATCCCTGAAACCTAACTCTACTACTAGACTTTGACTTAACTAACCTACCCTAAACCTTAATGAACCTTAATTTTAATGTTGGTATAATAAACCGCACGGTAACCCATCTGATTTATTCAATGAACAGATGTCTGTAACCCTTACATCATTTACCATATGTAAACTATTACCGTAACATTAGCCCTAACCTTAAGGGTAAATACTAATCATATGTAGATTTCTAATGATCTATCATGATACTAATTATAAACTCTAACCCCAATGGTGACGTCCAACAATAACACTAAAACTTATAATGATAACTAACTATTCTGAGGAAAGGAGTTTACCAAAGTAACATCTAATCATAGACAAAATATAATATTATCATAGCTGTTAATCTAATTCCTAATAATGTCTAACCCTGTTTTTCAAAACCCCTACCTCTGACCTTAACCAACTCTACTAACTTAACTCAGCTCTAACAAACCTTAATGTGAATTCTACCTTTGTGAAATATAAATTAAGGGGTATGTGATTAATTATCTTTGTTTATCTTGATTTGAACTTCTTTGATAATACAATTTAGTGACCTAATCGAAACCCATTACCTGAACTTTATTGTTGTAGTATTTGAGATCATTTGTTGTAATATATTCACAAGGGTCACTCTGCATTTCTCCAGGCTTGTGACTGGCTATCACGAAGGATAGGCTGCATTAACCTTTTTTTCCTCTTTCTTCTTATTTTGTTCTTTTTTTTCTTTTGTTTTTCCTCTTTTTTATATCAAAGTTCTATAGGGGTTTGTTCTGGTGTCGACTTTCCTTGCAGAATTCTCTTCTTGTATCTTTTGCGATCTTCCTTCACCTGTTGGTTCAGGTCGGCCAATTCGGTGCACGCTTAAGAAATTTTTCTCTTTTTGGCACGTTTCTTTATTTTTTGACATTCTTCCAGTTTTTTTCTTTTGCATGGTGTTAGTCT
>MJUU01051331.1:6063-64757 GCA_002080025.1 Modiolus philippinarum | reverse complement strand
AAATGCAGGGAAACAGGATATAAAGTATACTATTTTGTCATAAAGAACTTTCACAATCCTGATTTCTTTGTTTGCTTTTTTTCCACGAAAATTCTCCTCTGAAACTGCTGGGCCAATTTAGCCCGAATCATTACCGGAGTATATTTAATCAAATTGTGTCCGATGAGTTCGAGGACAGAGCAACATGGTAAATGTTGCTAAAAATAGAACATATGGCAACTTGCTTTTCTTTGCGATCTTACAGATATAAATTAAGGAGGAGGTGTCTAAATAAAATAGAACTATTTGCGGGAAAATTATATTGTAACTTATATTACCACCAAAACTAGTGGTAAGCCATTTAAATTGTGTCTGACATGTCCATACGCCATTCAAGATGGCCACCAGTGGAGACAGAGTTTAATTATCAGCGTTGAAGGGAACTTTCACCTTTCGGATCCACATTTCTGCAAAAACGTAAACCCAACAATATGTTATTAAATTATAAGAAAATCGTCAAAAAAGTCTTCAAGACATCCATAGACAAGTTGTATCTACCAGATAAGAGTTCTTCGACCAGAACATCACGTTTGTCTATGCTCCATGAAACACATACATTTGTAATTTTGGAATCCTGGTAGAGAGATAGTTTCAACTGGTATTTATCAGGCTGGGAAGTAGTTCACAAAAATTGTCGCCACTGTAAATTTGTTTACATGTCATTTCGTCAAATAAACAAGAAGTGTGATGCTACAGTCAAGGTAAAAAAAATCAAATTTCTAACATTTGCAGTATTTTTTACATTTCACATACTATGTATCTTAGGCTGTACAGTACAGATATACGAGAAATATACCGAATTGTCGTTGATTAATATGTAAAACATTGTTTTAAAACCAATTCTATCTGATAGTAAAAGCTGTATGATAAAGAAAAAAATCTAGCCACCTTCAAAGGGCATGGGCGGAAATAAAATTTAGGAGTATTGTTTAATATATAATTATGCATCGTATAAACATATGAAATTGATTTCTGGATATGGCCTTTTTCAGGATCCACCTTTTTTAAGTTTTTAAGTAGGTATAAAATGGACTTTTCATTGTATTTTTAGCTCGCGAGTGATTTGTACGCACTGTAAAATAAATATATTGGACAATTAAAGGAACATGTATTACTTTTAGTATATTCACTTCATTCAATTTCAAGATTTTCGGACACGTGTTAATTAGATTTTGAAGTGTAATAGATGGGTGAATACCATTTGGTATTCTTTTAGGATGATTTATTGACAGTTTCGTCTTTATACAAAGTTGATTCCCGAAAGAAACCTCAGAAAGAATGCATTGGAAATAAAAATTTGACCGTGTTTGAACTTTTATTCAGGAGAAACGCTATGAAGGGCGGACATACAAATTTGCACATGGATTAACAGGGATATTGGCAATCCGTATGCAAATTTTGGTCAAAATCTGAAGATGGTCTTTTTGGGGATCCACTTTGAAAGACAGGCACCAAATTGATCTTTTATGTCCATTTGTGCATTGTATGTCCATCTATACGGTCACCTGCGACAATCTACATTGTTTTCATATAAGTTCAAAATATGAGAAGGAAAAATACTAGTATTTTGTCATCAGAAATAACTTTTATAATTAAGCATCTATGGTAAACAATTCAAAAGGTGACATTTCTACCTCATTTAAACAACAGCTCAATTTCTATTGTTCTATTTCAACCACTTCCCCTGTTATGCAGCAGAATACGTTTCTAGTTTTTCCCATGAGATTTTATCCAATTGTGGAGAATCTACCTAAATGCATCAAGATGACTACGCATGATCTCAACATGCTTATTTTTTCGGCCTGAAAATGCCTAATAGACATTTTCACCATAAGCCGAAACCGAGCCCCAAAACCGAATCCAATTTAACTTGAATAATATTCTTGTGATTTAAATTACACTTGCATAAGTCTTTTAACTATATAGATTATCCATTTACAAAGGTTTTATTCTTTTCGAGGAGCAAGAATATGTGTCTAAGCGATAGTGCAGCGCAAAATTCAACATTTGTGAATGTTACATCAGTTTTGATGTTTTGATATTCAAATTGTCTTCGTGTGTATGGAGTGGCAATTGTGTGTGAAATCAGGATAAAGGTGCTATAACATACGGATTCATTGATCCTGCAGGTCCATAGGAACAATAGTCTTTTCTAAGAGATTGTTATACACAAGAAGGTTGATAGCAAGCTAAATTGGACAAAATACGTGATTTATTAATATAAAGAATTAATATTAAAACAATTTAGTTACAAATATTTATAATTTAATTGTTTATAATTTAATTGTCAATATTCATAATTCCTTAATTATTATTTATAAATTGAAAACAATCATTATTATTATATTAAATTGTAAATATCAAGAAATGAATTATTAATATTAATAAATGAATTAGAAATATTTGTAAAAAAATTCATAACATTAATAAATGAACAATAAAATTGATAAATGAAGTTAAGATATTTATATATGAATTTTGAATATAAGAAATAAGCAGATATAAATATAAAAAAAAATCATCGTAAATATTTATAATTGATTTATTAGTATTTATAAATGAATTACTTCATTTATCAATATTTATACTTCATTTATTAAAATATGCAAATCATTTACAAATATTTGCAATTCATTTATTAATATTATGGTCTCATGTTCATTTACTCCATATCCTTTCGTAAAATAATTAATATTAATCAATTAATCATTCATTTATTGATTTTAATATTTAGTAATGTAAAAATTCATTTATTAATATTAATAATTCATATAATAATTCATTTATTGATATTTGCAATTCAGTATAATAATAATAGTTCATTTTCCATTTATTAATTAATTATTAATTAGCGAATTATGAATATTGACAATTGAATTATAAATATCTTGAAATGAATTGTCTTAAATATTAATTGTTTATATTAATAAATCACGTTTTTTGTCCAATTTGGCTTGACATAAACCTACTAGTATATAACAATCTCTTAGAAAAGACTATTATTCCTATGAACCTGAAGGATCAATTAATCCGTATGCTATATCATCTTTATCCATATGTATATCCGGCCACCAAATTGCCATTTCAGACACACGAAGACAATTTGAATATCAAAATATCAAATCTTATGTACTATTTGACAAATGTTGAATTATGCGCTGCAATATCCCTAGGACGTTCATTCTTAATCCTCGAAAAGAATAAAAACTTTGTAAAATGATAATCTATATAGTTCAAAGACTTATGCAAGTATGATTTTTATCACAGAAACGCTTTAAATGTTGAATATTATTCGAGTTAAATTAGTTTTGAATTCGGTCTCGGTTTCGGTTTCAGCTTACGGTGAAAATGTCTATTGTAGACTATTCACTATCGATGCCACTTTTTTATACACTCGATCCCAGCAATTGTGCTATGGTTTTAAAACACCTTTAAACAGAACGCCAAATCCTTTTATAAAAAGCCTCACTGAACTAGGCCTGAACTTCTAAAGACTTTCCAGTTTACAACTAATACTACATTTAGTCCAGTGGCTTTGCGATAGGAACCAAAGTGAGCCCTAACATTTCTTGTCTATTCGTTTGCTACCTTGAGAAAATATGTTCTATGAATTTAAAGAACTTATATCCCAGAAACTTTATAAAAGTTACATTGATTATGTCTTCGGTTTGTCGGAGTGATGTTTTCGGGGTGTAATCTGACACGTAAGATGATCACAAGTCTTTCACTGACTTTGTGTCTCGTACCATCCAGCCATCAAATTCACCTTCAATATTACCCCAGAGAGTCTTTCAGTTGTACAAGTAAGGATGGGCTAATTTCCACTTCAGTGTTTTGCAAACCGATAGACGCCGACTACTACTTAGTTTTGTTTATAAAGGCTATCCCAGCAAAGTTTTGGATCGAGCTATCACTTAAGTTTCCTGAGAGACCAGACATTAGGCTATGGAGAAGAGGGTGTGAAACACCAATGGCTGGGTCCGTTTGTTTTCTTAAAACAACACTCATAACGGAGCTATCAAAAATTGTTCACAACTGAAATCGATAGTTTTCTAAGATAAATACAACTTCGAAAGATTGTGTGATCGTTTTGTTGAACATTAACAAAGCGTCATCAAAGGCAAATGTTGCTCTCAATAATGGACCGACCAATTAACTCGAAAGTGGGGGGATGGGTCACGTAAGTTGGTTTGCTTTCTCTCGTTCTTGCAGGTCTATCGTTTTACTTTTCAGTCATAATTGAAGAGAAGAATGTTAAAAATTTGGGCCATTCATTCTGTTCCTTTCATTTCTTGATTAGCTTTTTTCCATTTTTTATTCTGTATATTTTGTCATTTTTACCTTATAGATTGTGTCTTATTTTTACTATTTTTACTTTGAAAGGGGGGTCACGTCAGTTGGTTTGCTTTCTCTCGTTCTTGCAGGTCTATCGTTTTTCAGTAATAATTGAAGAGAAGAAAGTTAAAAATTTGGGCCATTCATTCTGTTCCTTTCATTTCTTGATTAGCTCTTTTCCATTTTTTATTCTGTATATTTTGTCTTTTTTACCTTATAAATAGTGGCTTATTTTTTCCATTTTTACTTTGTTTATACACGATTTTGACCATAACCTTACGCCTTGCTCTTTACCTCGTTTATGATAATTTTCTTTCTTATGTTACCACAAAAAGTCTTTTAGCCTTGAATGCACATAATCTTATAAGCGGAGAGAAAATGAATTACAAAAACAGGAAAACAGCAAACACCTACAATGGCCAGGAACTACAATCACATGCCACAATTTACAAGCAAACTGCACCAGAAAAACAATAATGAAAACAAGAGACAAACATAAATAACGATAAGAACTCGGGATAGCCGGACTTGGTACCGGCACCAGCAAAAGCCAGTGGAAGGGTTAAACCGGTTTATGGGTACCCAAACCTCCCCTTTCTCTATCCCGTTTCCTTATAGTATCATAAACACGCGAATAAAACCCAATACAGGTAGACTACTAACTCAATGAATGTTTTGTCATCGTTTATTGGATTCGTTTTAGCAGTATTTTAAGGTTGGTCTCTAAAGATGTATTTTTTTTTGTTTTTATAGGCAAACTGAAAAATCCTTGCCCTTAAAAAAACATGTTCTGAGTGTGGTAAATTAATTCTATATTCTGGGGGTGTTAAATTTATTGAAATCAGCAGTATTATTGAAATAAACAAATTTCAACATCAAACGGGAATTCACATGTGTTTCTTTAAGCTGTATAACCACCCCTTTTAAGCTGGGTAAAGTTTAGGTACAGGTAATGTTTAAATATCAAAAACCGTACCTTAACATTGTCATAAACCGGGATAAAACATTATCCAATGTTATTGAAAATAAGAAATTTGTTTCCATTTTTCTCTTCCGGCCTAAACATTATTCAACCGGACTAAACCAATTTTACGCGAACTCCACTTACCTCAACCGTTCGTCGAGAACTCAGCTTAATAGGGGTGATAACGGATGTAAAAGAACGAATTAAATATTCTTCCTAATCGATACTTTCGAGTTTTCATCTGTAACTATAGAATGTTTTTCTATGTCGTTACATGCAGAACAGACGTCTTTCGTGTAATAATGATCAAAAACATGTCAAAACCACAAACCAAAACGTTCAAAGCGGTCATTATCTGCATCGAAGTCAATACCACTGTCCAAGGGGCGGTCTTAATTTCACAATAATTACCGCTTTTTCTTATTTTTATTTCATTAAGGAACCATGATATATTTTCACATTCCGTAAACTATTAGTAAATGGCTTTATTGTCTTATGAATGTTATCCATACACTGCATTTTAAACTTTATTGCTGTTTTGAGCATTTAAGATGTAAAAGCCAGCGACACAATATTACACAATCATCATAATAGTTTTGAAACTGGATATGAAAAGATATGTGATATCCTCAGTTGTGTGTCTTATTATCTGTCTATATCCTCCTTGTCTGGAACCCCCTTCACCACGAGAGGGGGGGGGGTCATTTAACATATATTTTGGTACGTTGGGTGGACAGTAAAATTTAAACCAACCCTATTCATATATTTTGCCAAGGTGAAATGGGAGACCCTTTCATATATTTTATGGAATTTTGCAACCTGTTCATATTAATGTAAAGATCATATGGATCATGTCATTTTATCAATCTGAAGATTAATTTTGCTCTTATATATTGGATGTTGAAATTTGCAACCTTATGATGTCTTCGAAGTGGAAATTCAGACCTATTGATATATATATATATATATTCTGATATTTCTAAACCTTGTCATATAGACCTGAAAAGGGCCCGTTTTGGGCTTCACATCCGTACCTACCTTTATTTAGGAAATTACCCCCTCCCCCAAATTATCCGACCAATTACAACGATCTGCCTTGTGACACGTGAAATAAAATGCAAGGACACCGAAAATATTCATCAGAATGAACGTGACATTAAAAATGAATATTTGTTTAGCTGCCTCAACTGCTTAACTGTAGTATATTCTTAATTCTGCATTCTGTATTCCGAATTCTGAATTCCGTATTCTGAATTTAGAATTCCTCAAAACGATGTCCCTTCTCGGCTTTCGTACTTCATAGATCAATTATTATAATCATGAATCTAAATTACATTGAATTTCATATATTTCTTCGAAATAAAATTGAGATCTAGATATAAATATATATATAATATTAGATGCAAGGGGAAGGTTAAAACTCTTTAAAAAAGACATGATTACAAAAAATGGACTTTTCAACCAAATGACAGGCAAATTAGCATTTGCGGCGGTGCCGTGTGGCGGTGCGTTACCATAGGAACACGACTTGTTGGCGAACAGCCCCCCTATACTACTTTGAGAAACACCTGATTTTTCAGCGTTCTTTTGCTCAATTTGCAGAACCTAAATTCACAGTAACCTCGGTATTTTGTTATTTCTTACCACAGGGCCGATGCCACTGCTGGTGGACTGTTAGTCCCCGAGGGTATTCACCAATCCAATAGCCAGTACTTCGGTGCTGGCCCGAAAACCGAATTTATTTAGAAACATGCAATATCTAAATTTTAGTAAATTTTGCTTAAACTTAGGAGTATCTCCCTCTTGCATAGCTTAGTCCTTGGCTGATTTTGGCTTTTCTATTTAGATCTTATTGGTTATTTGTTCTCTATCAGTTTTACACCTATTTCGGTTTATGGACTTCCAAATATTTTGATTTTATTTGCACTGAAGAGACATAAGTTGTCGAAATGCGCAAATGCAGAACCTAAATTCACAGTAACCTCGGTATTTTGTTATTTATGACATATGATATATCAAACTAGGGTAAATTGGAGTCACTGGATCGATTGGTGCAAGTTTTAAAGCCCTAACTCCGAGTGTTAACGAGAAAAAGGCCCTAGAACGGCCCTAAGTCGGCCTTAACTTATAATAGCAGTACTATTCACATGTAATGTATGGATTCGAGGTAAATGTGTACTTTTAAGTCGATAAGTATAATTGTTGAAAGCTAAATGAGGCCTATTGCGTAGTACACGGCCTTCGAAATTTGATATCGGCCCTAACTCCGTCCAAAATCGGCCTTAATTCTTAATATAAATAAAAGATTCATGTGATATATCAAACGAAGGTAAATCAACGCATCTAAAGTGATTGGTATAAGTTCTAAAGTCCTATGGAGGTCTGTTGTGAAGTTATCGGCCTTTGAATGAAAAGGGCCCTAATTCGGCCCTTACTTTTAATATTAGTACTATAGACATGTAATATGTTGATTTGGGGTAAATGTGTACTTCTAAATCGTTTAGAATAGGTATTGAAAGGTAAATGAGACCTATTGCATGGTAATCGGCCTTTGAAATTTTAAGATCGGTCCTAACTCGGTCCTAAATCGGTATTAATCCTTATTATGAGTAATAGGGTCATATGATATATCGAACTATGGTAAATTGATGTATCTAAAGTGATTGGAATAAGTTTTCAAGTGCTGTGATGTACTATTTTTGAGATATCGGCCCTAAGAACATATAATTCACATTGCTGCATACGATACATCGGCGGATTGTCACCTTTATGTACAGACTACTGAAACGCGAATTACAGTTGTTCCCCTTTGCCTGTTTTTTTCCCTTTTTGTGATATGAATTTTTTGGGTACTGTCTATGCAATGTCTTAATATATTGTTATATATAGCCTTTGACCACATTAGAGCCACAAAATCAATATACTCCATGCCATGCATAAGATTTGTTCGATGAATTGCTGACTGACCGATTACCGACTGTTGACTGATAAGTCACTGATGCAAAAGGGATTCATGACTGATGTATGTACGAACATTCTACTGCAAGGTACAAATGTATACTTGTTTCACTGATTGCATATCATTCCGTCAATTACGTATCAATGATACGCATATATCTGGAACTTTGGAGCTTTAAAACAAAACATTTTCTTTTATTACCCCAGTTTGGATAATAAAAAATAGATATTTTTAATTGGCAATGCTGATTTTTGTTCTATTATCAATTTAAGGTTATTTTGATTTTAATTATAATTTTCAAATTAAACAATCGTTTAACGTATAAAATTTGATTATAATGGAGATATGTTTCAGATGTTACCTTTTTTGTGGTAATACATTTTCTTTTCTCGCTTCAGATGATATATCTCTATTTACACTTGGTTTGAAAAAATGACCAAAGCCAATGTCTCGTGTGTTTTAAATTACAATGGTCATGTTTATTTTAATAACATGCACTTAATCAAATATAAAAGTTGTAATGGACATGTACTGACCCCCACTAATATCTCCCAAAAATATTATAAAAATTATAAGTACTTGTTCAATTTTTTGTTATCAAGTTTTGAAAACAAGTCCAAGTTCTGAATTTGTGAGAAGCATTTTCACAAGGAACATATCTGGAAAGCTGACAATATGTTTATTGTTTAGCTTTCATATAGAATAATTAACGACATATTTTTGTCATATATAATACAGTAAACAGTAATAATCAGATTATCCATTGAAAAGTGCAATCAATAGTCCAAATTGGATTAAAAAATATATTCTGTAGATTTTCCGGTATAAAATTACTGGAGAAAGGAGCTGATAATCTGCAGTGAATTAGATATCAATTTTTTCAATTATGCCTTAAATATAGTCTACGAAAAGAACGTTTCGGTCTAAAATTCATATAACTGCTGTCATGTTTTATGTCAGATACTCCCAAACTTAAGGGACAAAACAGTTCCTTTGATATTCTATACAGATACAAAGCCAATTGCAACTAACATCTTCAATTACAAACGGATATTGAAGTATGTCCAAATTTATTACTACAAATCAAAGCCACCTGATTGCTCATGTCCCTCTTCCCCATTTATGATTGCTCCTGCTCGTCACATTATAACCGGAGACCAGAACATCGTAATCAATAAACAATATGTGATTTATTCACAAAAGGTCCTAAATACCGTGAACAACAGCCCATCAATTGAAAACTTAAATAAATTGATTGACGAAGTTTAGGAATATGCCAAATGGGCTAAGAGATAGAAGGAAAAAGTTGAAATACTATCCGATCAGGCCCATAAAGTCATTGATTGTAGCTCGAATGAGGCGCCTTCAGACAACCATGAACCGAATTCAAAAAGTACATTCGGGGATCCCAATGTAGCAAAAAATGTCCTTTTTACATGACAAGCCCCAAAACAGCATCACATTTATCTACAAAAGGCCCTACATTGACTGCTAAATGAAGGAGACGGGTATAGGCAATTCATTTGGCAACCCCACATACAAACTCTCACATATATACCAAGGGAGAGCATACTAAACAAACACAAATCAGAAGTATCAATTTAAATGAAGAGAATAACAACCTGCCTTGTAATTGCTGGACGCTTAAGTTACATAAATGCCCTCACAAACAGTGTTACATTGCTTGGTCTGCCAATGGCACAACTTCATTACTTACTGCAGTCAAAAGATGCCTAAAAATATACAGTGAAAAGTATACTCAACATGTGAAGTGAATCAGATGTGGATTCTCAAAGATATTTTCAACTGAACACAACCACTGCAACAGTATCAAAATATTTGACTTTTCTACATTCTATATTAATCTCCAACATGCCAAGATAAAGTCAGTACTCCGGGATTTAATGCATCAGTCTTTTTGCACTAAAAAGGGTTAAAAAAGATTCTCATATTTAGTGAAAGGTAAAGACTGTGCCTATTTTTTAACCACCACAATAATTCATACAAATAGTATACAGAGGAAAATGGCACCTCAATGCTAGAATGCTTGATTGATAACATATTTGTAGAATTTTGTCACAAGTTTTCTAGCAGCAAATAGGTATATCGGGGGGATTAATTGCGCGCCACTTTTTTGCAGCCAGGTTCATACAAGGGCTTGTTCAGAAAAAAGACAATAAGCTAGCCAAATCCAGTCATTTAATTTCATTATGCGTTATATAGATAGTGTTCTTTCATTAAACAATTCTCAATTTTAAGATCACCTTCATCTTATATACCCAAATGAATTCGAAATTAAAGAGTCCACTGATACACCAACACCAGCATCATACCTGGACCTATATCTGTACGTTGACAACTCTGGACGTCTGACAACAAAGATTTACGACATACGTTATGATTTCGACTTTCCAGTAGTGAACTATCTTCTTGTTTTCTTTTTATCGAAGTAATAATCCAACATCTCGAGCATATGGCGTTTACATTTCTCAATTCATTGGCTATTGTCGTGCCTGCAGTTTGTAAAGCGATTTTGTCAACAGAACGAATTATCTGAGCCTAAAACATCAAGGGTATATTCAATTACTGTTGCAATTGTCACTATTGAAGTTTTACGGTTCTCATCATGATTTAACTGATTTCACAGATGAGAATTGATATCTATTGATAGAACCAGGGTTTATTACCAGACTGACAAACAACGACTGTAACAAAACCTGTCTTTTCACTGGCAGTGTGACGTGTGCCACGCGTGGAGCAGATCATGCTTACCCCTCCGGAGCACCTGATGATACTTCCAGTTTTTGTTCACACTGCCAGAGCTTTAGTTTTGTGGCCTTCTAGTTCATTTTCGTTTATTTCTTTTGTCTCCGTCTTTTTTCACGCTGTCCAATTTGTGTTGGATATGAATTGTCGTGATTTTGGATTTTGGATTTCTCCTTTCCTCGTTTTTGGTTCGTTGTTTGTTTGTCAATGTATTAGAATAGAATGTCTCATTGAGCATTTGATGGAATTTCCATACCTCATTCCTGAAAATTTAATTTCAATTTCCTTCAGTGGTTTCAGATAAGAATATCAAAATATGATGTTCTAATAGGTCAGATGTTACACTATGTTTATTTTGCTTTTAAATTTCATTCCAGATGATTAAAATGAGGTCCAATGTTAAATCATACATCGTTGGCGGCGAAAGTTTTATCGGGTCGGAAAGAAACGAGCATTTGTCAAGGAGCTTCAATGTATCATTCCAATGCTACTTGGTTTAACTTGATTCAGAACAGATGTTGATAATTGGTTTCTCGTAAAGGCTAATGCTTAAACATGTTCTTCCCTGTTCCGGTTTTCATTGCATCGGAACGAAATGTGCAATGTTTGACCTTCCTTGCATTTTGCCTCTTTAGTTTTGTTAAATTTCCTTTTAAGAATTTCCTTTTAAATTAGTGTTTTCAGAGATAATGACGTAGGGACGACAGCCGATGGACGTCAAGTGATGGCAAAAAATCACCCATTGGGTCAGGTGATATAACAGAAAAGAAAACAACTTTCACCTGGAAAACCATCAACAGGTTGCTGATTTTGGACATAAGTCTTTGATCTATAGGAGTTCGGAAGACAAAGATACGTCTGGTTTTACTTATTTAGTGAAATAAAGGAGTAATATTTTAATATCTTAAAGCCAAGAAAATGTATTGGTTAAAAGCTATGAACGCTTGGTGATTTTTTTAACCTTTTTTGGTTCCAGTTTGAGCAGTTAATAACAAAACTGTTGTTCAAAAAAGTTTCTTACACTCTTGTATGCAGTTTTTAGGAGCTCGTAACAAGGCGGACAGTAAATCACTAACAAAAGGAAAGTAAGATGAACAGCATTCATACTCTGTTTAAAATTCGACATATCTGTTTACAGTAACTAGATACCCAAAACGGAGAGTAAGATGGACAACATTCATACTCTTTTTAAAATTCGACATATCTGTTTACAGTAACTAGATACCCAAAACGGAGAATAAGATAGACAGCATTCATACTCTGTTTAAAATTCGACATATCTGTTTACAGTAACTAGATACCCAAAACGAAGAGTAAGATAGACAGCATTCATACTCTTTTTAAAATCCGACATATCTGTTTACAGTAACTAGATACCCAAAACGGAGAGTAAGATGGACAACATTCATACTCTTTTTAAAATTCGACATATATGTTTACAATAACTAGATACCCAAAACGGAGAGTAAGATAGACAGCATTCATACTCTTTTTAAAAGTCGACATATCTGTTTACAGTAACTAGATACCCAAAACGGAGAGTAAGATAGAGAGCATTCATACTCTTTTTAAAATTCGACATATATGTTTACAGTAACTAGATACCCAAAACGGAGAGTAACATAGACAGCATTCATACTCTTTTTAAAATTCGACACATCTGTTTACAGTAACTAGATACCCAAAACGGAGAGTAAGATAGACAGCATTCATACTCTTTTTAAAATTCGACATACCTGTTTACAGTAACTACATACTCAAAGTGTACCAGTGCAAAAACTTAACCTTGGTACTATTAAGAAATAATTCTCGGGTACCGGGCTCTATGCTTATTTTAACCCTGGTAGGCATTATATTTGTTAATATTTTACACCGAGCGACCTACCAGGGTTAGAATAAGCATAGAGCCCGGTACCCGAGAATTATTTCGATTCTAACAGGGCATTTACGGTAATTTTATGCGTTCAAGCGTACCTAGAAACGAAGGCTGTTCCAATTTACCCCCGACGTATATATTTTTGGAATATAAGGCTACAACAAACGCTAAAATGGTAACGTAAAATATCTATTAATTTTAAATGTTTTTAACGCTGAACAAGTAAATTACAAATCTGAAAAATAACAAGTTTAAATTGAAGTTTCCAAGTTTCAACACATGTCACATGACACTTGTAGCAAATATGGGGGCGCCGACAACAACACACATGCAAGGTTAGTCTGGATCATTCAGACTCTTTACATTGAAAATGGAGAGTCTGGATTCACGTAGTATATTTTCTTGTAACGCTAAAACGAGGCTTACCAAAAATTTGGTACTGGATTATAATTTGACATTATCTGATTGGTCGGTACACGTAAATAAATACATACAAGGTAAATAAACACACGTGTTGATGAGCACGTGTTGCACTACTTGGAAACAAATCGAGACAACTATTTAATTGTGAAGTAAGTAGGTGAGCTTTATCTACAAATTAAAAACAAACGAGTAAAAATTCACAGTTGAAAGTTTCAAAACCGCTCTTGACTCCCTCGCATAATCAAGAGATATATGATATTGGAAGGGGCTTTGTATGTTTACTGACAGAATCTGCACATCGGATGAGTATTTTGTTTGGATCGCGGAGGTTTGCAAGTTTTGCCAAGACGACAGGATCACCAATTTTCTTACCTACTCCAAAATAGTATGGAATTTATTGATTACAATGTTTTAGAATGTTGGTGTTATAGCTATTTTCTGGGGTGCCTATGTAAGCGTACTTTCTCTCCGGGTATATTAACAACAATTTGTTCCAGGTGCGTAACTCCCTTTACGCATAAAAAACAAACAAACAAACAAACAAAAACATTAACTTGCACGTCATTTAAAAAAATTAAAACAAGAGTAAAACAAAATTTTGGAGCGGAGGCATGAAAATAGAAATAAATAAAAAAAGAAAACAAGTAATGTTTGTATCCAGACTTACATTTTATATTCTCATCACAAAGTTTAACCCCGGCAGACATCCAATAATTTATGTCAAAAAGAAAAATGACGAATAATTATGCACAGAGACTAGTAGTCCTTCTGTTGAAGCTGATACAGGGGGTCCTGGCTATTTCTCAAAACGCAGAAGATGAGGCTGACTTTCTAACTTGGAGCGTTTCCTTTACGGTCAGCACTCCATTGTGATTACCGTATTAATGTTGTGGATATTCTACCCTAGTGCATTTTATTTAAAAGGAAGGGATACACAGCCAAATTAAATCCTCTGTTACACCTCCATACAAGAGTCACAACCGATCAGTGTTCCCCCATTTCATTGAAACTCTCTGCAGGTGATGAGAGATTTTACGTTTTGATACGTTCTCATGATTTGCTGATTCCCAAATTGAAGCTGCGTTTTGCAGAATATGCTTCAAAACCAATTACCACTTTATTCAGGGACTTGTGTCGAGGTCTACGATACACTTCACTTTTCCGTACTTAACTTTATAGGTGCAAACTAGCTCCTTTGAACTCGTCTGTTTCTTTCAAGTGGTTCAATATTATCCCTCTTTTAAAATCTACAATTTACTTTATGTAAAACTTCCTTTATAAATGAAAGGAGCGATACGTACCCTAGTACTGTCGTTAAAGTTTTTCTTTCAATCTTTAACTTCAAGCCATATTATCCGCAGTTCAGTTTGTCGAAATGAAGAATCTAATTATCAAAATACATGTACATGCATTTTAATGCAAAAAAAAAACAAAACAAAACAAAAAAAAACAAAAAGGAAAAACAAAAAAAACCCCAAAAACCAAAAACAAAAACAAAACAAAAGAAAAAAATCCGCCCCCGAATACTCTATCTGCTAACCTCAGACAAGGTAGACTATCTGTCCAATATGGTCCACTATTGCCCCTCCCCCCAACTTCCATACACACAGACTTCTAGGATATTCTCGAAATTATCTTTCCACTTCAAAGAAATTGAACACTTCAATTTGAGTGATTCAGAAAACTGCATTTAGAATTTTTAATGTTGCAGATAAGGCCCCATTTCAACGAACTACGTCTGTGTAACTTGAATCAAAATCCTTGTGTTGTCTCTGTAATAAAGTTTTTAGATCACCTGGCTATGCCAGGGTGTGTTTTTGACATCACTTAGCGTCCGTCGTCCTTAGGTTGTCCGTAGTCGTCAATCGTTAACTTTTCAGTCAAAAATGTTTTCCGCTGAAAACATCGGAACCAAAATTGGTCACAATAGTCCTCGGGTAGTCCCCTTTAAAGATTATATCCGG
The DNA here is from genome assembly GCA_002080025.1 of Modiolus philippinarum. Lineage (NCBI taxonomy): Eukaryota > Metazoa > Mollusca > Bivalvia > Mytilida > Modiolidae > Modiolus > Modiolus philippinarum. The sequence goes on along the minus strand of MJUU01051331.1, from coordinate 49,431 downwards.
CTTGTCCGCACCTTATCCAAGATTGCCGCCAGCGGGAACATAGTTTAATATAGGGACCCTAAGGGAAATGCATTCAAAAATCTTCTCAAAAAACCAAAAAGCTAATTAGGACCAAACTTGGTGACAATAGTCCTTGGGTAGTTCCCTTAATTCAAAGTATATGATTTTTATGTTTTTACATCATCCAAAATGGTCGCAAGCGGTAAACATAGTTTAACATAGGGACCCTTTGGGAAATGCATGCAAAGATCTCCCCTAAAAACCACTGCGTCAATTGGGGCCTAACTTGGTCACAGTAGTCCTTGGGAGATACCCTTTAAATATTTAGTCTGGCTTATACACATCTCATCTAAGATGGCCACCAGCTGTAAACATAGTTTAACATTGGGATCCTATGGGAAATGCATTTTAAGACTGTCTCCTCTGAAACCAGTAAGCCAGTTTTAACCACACTTAGTCACAATAGTCCTTGAGTAGTCTCCTTTAATGTTTGTGATTTATATATTTGTACCTCAATGAAGATGGCCATCAGTGACGTACATGGTTTAAAAAAGGGGCCTCATGGGAAAGGCACATTCAAATGTCTTCTCTTTTGAAACCACTCAGCCAATTTGAACCAATCTTAGTTACAATAATCTGTTGGAGGCCGTTTTCAAAGTTTGTGATTTTTATGTTCCTTTCTGATCCAAGATGGCCACCAGCCGAGAAAATAGTTTGCAAAGGACTATGCATTCAGAAGTCTTCTCAGAAACGACAGCAACAATTATCACATTAGTGTAGGGTGGCCCTTTAAATAATGATCATATGTATTCCAAGGTAGAATCAAGTGGCAATAGAACATTACACTCATTGCCTCTGGGATTGTCAGAAGGCCAAAGTCAGGTGAGCGATACAGACTCTTGAAAGCCTCTTGTATTTTATGATAAGCGGGGGATCACGTAATGCAATCCGTCCGTATGTACATATGTGTGTAGTGCTTCCCAATAGATCTGGAGCTATAAGAGATACAAATTTGAAACTTGGCACCATACTAGAGTATGATCTGCAGTAGCGCGCATTTCTGTCAAACGCCCTAGGGGCAAATTATGGGCGAAAACGAATGTTTGCGATATCCCATAATTGAAGAAATCTCCAAGGCTATTTGGGCTAAAAAGTTGAAACCAAGGAATCGACACACATAATATGTTGCAACTTCACAAAGGGCGTCGAAATTTTCGTTTGAACTCCTCAGGGCATTGGCTCTAGGGGGACCAAAAACGAAAAAATCGATTCAGCTGGAACTCCTCCTCTTACACCTTTAGTTGCAGAAACCTTATAATAAAGGTATAAGTATCACTATAAAAGTTGTCTGTGCCGAAGGTTTCGGAATGTTGAAATTTGCCCTCAGGGCGGAAAAATGAGCGAAATTGTATTTTGAGGGGGGGGGGGGGGGTGATCACAAAAACATCAAAGAAGAAATGATAATGTTTTAAACTCAAAGTCAAATTTCTGAATGAGTAATATCTTTTTGTCTTTTTGTCATCTAGATGTTGAAGAGCAATAGAATAGATTTATAATTTTATTGAAATATACTTTCTATTTTAAATCAAAGAAACAGTTTTGTTATTACTTGAATTAATAACTATATATTTATTATAGTGTAAGATGTTAATTTCTAATTGACATCTCTTTTCCACTCTTCATTTCATGTTTGCCAAACTAAAGGTGGAATAATTCATACAAATCCTTAAAGATGAAAGAAAACAAATGTTTCAAGAAGAATATCTGTTAACCAAATAATTTTCGTGAGCGATTTATTTTTGCAATCTTCGGGAACATGAAGATATCACGAAAATAAATTGTTGCGAATATTTTAATCTTTATATGAATGCACTTACAGAAATGGAAAATCGCGAAAATAAGTTGCAGCAAAGTTCATCTGTAGAGACAAAGCGAGAAATAAAGTATCCCTAAAATAAGTTGCAGCAAAGTTCATCTGAAGAGACAAAGCGGGAAATAAAGTATCCCGAAAAACAATTTGGTTTACAGTATTACAAAAGAAATTGATTGATAAAGCAGTAAATCTATGTATGGGTTCTTATTCTCTGAATAACTTGAATTGCATTTGAAATCCAAGATAAGAATTTAGTTTGACTTCGTTGCCAATTTGGTTAATTTCTTGAAAATGTTAAAGAACAATAATTTTGAAATACCAACATGAAATCATACCAAAAAGCAACTCTTTAATGCCATTAGCTAGTATTCACACTTGGACTTCACAAATATGACTCTTATATTGGTAAATTTCCTGAAACTCTTAAAGACTTATTCCTTTTTGGGATTTTTACCTAGCAACCACATTTTGGTGCCTTATTGTATCAATAATCATTTTTCAATAGTCAGATTACAAACAACTTTGATTCTGATTTTGGTAAATTTCCTGGAAGTCTTAAAGTCCCGTTATTTTTTGGAATTCTGCCTAGCAATCATATCTCTTTCAATTCCTTACAGGAATGATGATCTTTTTCAAAAGTCAGATTGCAACAAACTTTGATTCTAATTTTGGTCAATTTCCTAAAAGTCTTAAAGATCTGTTATTTTTGGGAATTCTACCTAGCAATCATATGCTTTTCAATTCCTTACATTAAATGGAATTGTTTTCAATAGTAAGTCCGCAAAAATCTTTAATTCTATAAATCAAATTTATATTGACCATTTCTATACATTTTTAAAACCAAACTTAAGTATGGGTCCAAAAAGGGGAGCGGGGATTGCAATCTACGATTGACCTTTTTCTTATTCTCTTGTTGTATTTTTATCAAAGATAGCCGCCACATAGCGGGTACATTAACTTTGGACTATTTGGCAACACTTGCAGAGATCTTTCATGGAACTACTTTGTCAATGCAATCAAACTTGACTACTATATTTTTGGGTTTGGGAAGTCCCCTGTAAAAAGGCTGGCACCGTTTTTATTCAAGATAGCCGCGGCAGTCATGAACATATTTCAACAATGGACACATGATTGGATCTTCTTCGCTGAAACAACTCTTCAGATTCAGTTGAAACAAAACTTGATCACGATCACAATAGTCTTTGGTTAGTGTTCAGGTTCATAATTTTTTCCAAGAAATACAATTTGTTTGACAACCCCCCCCCCACACACACACACACACACACAGAGTCTAGAAATTAAAACAGAATTATTGTTATCTTGTGCATGGAACTGGAAATTTCCAGAAAACAACAAGAAGATCAGAGACTTAATACACATTGAAGGGATATGGGGTATATGCAAATGAGACAAAGTCTCCACAAATACATGGTAAAATCAAGCAATGGAAAAACGACTTTAATTTATTCAGTGTTGTTCTTCATCTTGAAGTCACCGTGAGGCCTTCAACAATGAGCTTTGTTCACACCTTGTACATAGTTTTGTTTGCCATGGACGTAGCGTTGCTCCAACAAACATTAATTAAACTGGCAAAGTTTCCTTATATTCACTGTTATCCAATGCCCGATAAAGGCACCAGTGTCCCAAGATGGTGGACACAAAAAATATACAGACAAACAAAGGCCAAGGGCACCCATCAAGTTAATTGTATTGCAAAAAAAAAATATAATAAAATAAAATAATTCTCCCAAAACCAAGTAAGCCTGTATCGCTCATCTGAAAAAAAAAGTTTTTTCTCATAGGGTCAAACTATGTTCCACTCTGGCCGACATGTTTTTTCTCAAATAGGCACAAAATGAACAATATTTGTAAAAGACCTTCCCTATACATAATTCCTGCGAAGTTTAATTAAATTGTCTTCAACAGCCAAATGACGTTTTTCCAATAGATTCCAAAACTATGTTCTGTGCTTGTGACTCCTAATAGAATCAGTGATTATTGTAAAGGACCTTAGTATAAAACATTCCTGTGAAGTTTTGTTGAATTTTCTTAAGGGTTTTCAGAGTCGATGTTAAATACCGAAGTTACTGTGAATTTATTTTCTGCATATGCGCATTTCTACAATTTATGTCTCTGGAGTGCAGATAAAATCTAAACGATCGGAAGACCATAAATACAAATATGTTTAAAAACTGATAGCGGACAAATAACCAATATGATCTAAATGTAATTCCAAAATAAGCTTAGGACAGAGCTTTGCACGAGGGAGATACTCCTTAGTTTCAACAAAATTTACAAAAAATAGATATTACAAGGTTCCAAATAGTATCGACTTTCGGGTCAGCACCGAAGTACCGACTAGTGGGCTGGTGAATACCCTCGGGGACTAACAGTCCACCAGCAGAGGCATCGACCCAGTGGTAACAAATAACTAAATACCGAAGTTACTGTGAATTTATTTTCTGCATATGCGCATTTCGACAACTTAAATTATGATTTATTTTTGTAAAGTTTGGTAGAATTCAGAGGAGATATTAAAATGTGATTTTCTCATAGTACCAATGTTACACTAAGTTTGTGGTGGCCAGAGGTGTATTTGCTGAATCGAAATGTGCAATCTTTATTAAGGCCCTTCCCAAAAATCATTCCAGAACAGTTGCTTCAATAATGCAGAACAGAGATGAATATGATGTTTTCACATAGGGTTTTATATTTCAAGTATGTTCCGCGCTGACGGCCCTATTTTAGTCAGATCGGAAGGTTTAGAGGAGATGATCAAAATATGATTTTCCATAGGTTTTAGTAGCCCTGGTGACCATGTTTTTGTCCGATCTGAATTTCTGATTTTCACTGGTATTTTTGTGACAATCTTTCATTCATTCCACTCATTTAAAGAGGCACCATAACCCTCAACACCTATCATTGGTCGTTTGTTTATCAAAACGGACAAAGGCGGCGTAACGTTTTTATTATTGTTGGTATTGATATATGTGCTTGGTATCCGGCTCCAAGAAAGCTTTTGTCAAAACATTAAATGAAAAAGCACCAGGACCAAGATGCAGAACTGTTGAAAACAAAAGAAGAATGAGAAAAAAAAATCATTTTTTTTGTATCATGATCTTCATTTCATAAAAAAGGGTTTTTCGTTGTTTGCATCTTTTACGCATATAGATAAAAAAAATATCTCATTGAAGTCCCTACAGTCCTTAATCTGAATAGTATGAAATTTTCAAATGCATGGAATTTGTAGCACGTTAAAAATACTTGTAAAACCTAGTCGAATCACCTATTATACTCGCTGAAACCATCAATGTTACCATATTTACAGAAACGAAATTTCAAAAAATAGTTACAAGACCCNCCCCCCCCCCCCAATAAAATAAAATAAAAAAACAAGCGTTTCTGCAGAATTCTCAATTACCTTTTTGATAGTACGCGACACTTAAAAGGGTGACACTTCAAATATATTAGTTATGACATGTCATTGCCGCCGCAAAAAAAATCCACACTTGTACAAATGTTGTGTGGACTTGTGTTTATTTACTTTCTATCTGATTAGCTCCGCCTACTTTTTTCGCGCCGTCTATCGGTAACATGTATTTGTGTTATGTGGGACCAGACTCTCTACATACATGTAAGAGTCTGGTTGAGGCAGACTAAATATCGAGCTGCGCGCACAGCTCGTTAATAGACAATAATGAACCGAGTTATCTGAAGTTTAACAATATTAGTGTTTTGTTGAAGAATGTCATACAAAATTACCCGACCGTTAATAAAATATATAGTGCAAAATAACATAAAAAAACTAAAAACGAAACCGAAAATAATTTGGTACATTATCGAAAAATATATATGACATAATAAATTATCTATAATCGTAAAATATATAAGTTATTACTTCCTTTTACTTTGTTATTATGGTAAGCGTATGTTGTGTTATTTTGACTAGTGTTATATCACCATGTATACGTCAAAAACCGTCATTTTGTGAAGTAGATTGGGATTAATATATGTTCACAGTAAAATTATCTAGTTTTTATATGTGTTTGCATCAATAATTCATGCAATAAATTATTGATTTTTGTCGTACCCATAATATCATACATGAGTGTATTTAAATTCCCTGGATTTATGATATACCCCAACATAACATTATTTTATTGTTCAACCACAAACATAGAAACAGTTTTAAAGCGGAAAGAAATTTAAGTACACATGACATAATATGTCAGTTATATAAATAATTTTATGTAGGAATTTTGCAAATACGATCATGACGAATTAGTGACAAAAAAACATAATGAAGATATTATCATGCAATCCATTTTGTATACATCATACGAATTGCTTTCTAATAATATGCTATGCGAAGTGTTAAAATAACACATCGTAGTTTTGTTGTCCATAGCTATATATGATATTACTAATTATTCGGATGCTTTGTGCATTTAAATTTTTTTTTTGAAATCATGGATTTTCTGTGTTTGGGTTCTAGTGCTGCTGATGAGGAATCAATTTCAGAAATGGTCATACAGCTCATCAAAATTATTTCTGTTGGAGTAAACATATGTATTATGGTCTCATGTTCATTTACTCCATATCCTTTCGTAAAATATATGTTAATTTCATTGAGAATCCCGTAGGGATCTTAGTGTGGTCACTTGCCTTCACCTTCATCCAAAGATGGACCACAGAACTATAAACAATTTTACAGATATACAAGTCTCAGAAAAGTGCCACAGTCAGTTCGTATTCATTGATCCAAAAATAATAAATAATACAGAAGATGAAAACGTAACACTGAATACACAAATGAATTAATTCCTTAGTTTGCATAGTTACCGGGCATAATTCACATGCACAAAATAACTATGCATTCTATACGTGGTCTATAATCCTTATTTATAAAAAAAACGTGCATTGGTATTTAAAGACTCATTGAAAAATACGCATCTTACAAATATTGTGCCTTGAAATGTAGGTCAAGCAGCAGGTGTTAAGAAAGCTAACCACGTGACATATTATAGTGGGGCGTTTTGAAAAAACTGGCAAACTGCTTTGTCGACATTTCTTTGATTATCTCCCTTTGATTTTCTTATCTCTCTTCTCCCTTTCTCACCCCCTTTCTCCTTTCTCCCTCCTCCTTTCTCCTGCCTCTCTCTCCTTCCTCCCGCCCCCTTTCTCCCAGCCTCCCTTAACCTAGCCCACCATCAAAGATTAGGCTGCCTGAATTTCAGCGCGAGTGCCAACATTTGTCATACACAATCACACTTCTGTTATGAAATATACAGTGCAAATAACATTTGAAACAGAAAGTGTAAAAACGAAATAATTTTATACAACGTCATCGAAAATTAAATGATGTCACATAAATTATTTTCTTCCTTTTACTTAGTTATTATAGTATACAGAGGTGTGTGCTTTCCACGGCGCTTCAAATACTGGATTAATTTGTCATTGGATAAATTCATTAAAAAAAAGCTGTCATAAAAATAAGTCTTGGTCTGTCAGGTATTGATTTAGCAATTGTCAAAAGCTTTTAGTTTATTTTTATTATGTAAGCAAATATATGTACAAATAAAAAATACAACAGTCATATTCAATTCTTCTGTACAGGCTACGGAAGAAATTATTATTTTTTTCATGCGGATGTTCTAAAGTGTACAAGAAATGGTCATAATTTAAATAATTATAGCAATATTTATCTCTTTTAATTATTTCTGTATTCGATGCTTTGCAGCCTCTGTTGTTTTTTTTTTTTTATAATATACAAGTTTGATCAGTATGCTCACAGAATGAACCAAACAACTATAAATGATATGTTATTGTGACAGATGCCCGTGGGCAGATGATGAGAACTGTAACCCACTCTTATCTATCATGGCATCATGGTTCTTCTTTACATGCAACATGCAAGCGGAGTTCAGTCATTCCACGAAAATATGTACAATTGCCTAAAAAAGCTGTCGCCACAAGAGTTTTCCGTTTGCTGGTTTTGTTTTCAATGATTTTCGAACGCATTTTTGTTATTATAGCTTTTAATGAAAAAATATACCAAATCTCAATTGTAATAGTAAAAAATAATAACAAATGGCCGTGAAATTTGCATATACAGCGATTTTGGATTGTCGCTTTTGATTTTTTAATTTTTCATATGTGAATATAGAACAGTTGAAACATTTATTATCTTGATATTGCACATAATTTACACTATGCTATCACATTTTTGGAAACACTATGACTTACGCTTGTCAATTATTAGAAACGATTTTAAAATATCAAATGGCTGGTGTCGCTTAGACTGTATTATTGTACGTAACGAGAAAAAGAATAGCTCTATGAAAAACTTTCACGTTGTATAAATACCTATTTTAATCGCAAAATTTTCTAATATGATCACACAACTTAATAAAATAGTCATTGGTTACCCTTCCCTTTTCGTTTTCTTTTCGCAATATTTAGAATCGGAGATTTATATATGTCCTATAAAAGGCTTTATTGTACATAACGGCGGTTTAAAATACAAAACTATTCATATGAATCATGACTCTTTACACTTGTAAAATCAAGTGCGATGAACTACGAAATAATGCACAGTTTACAATATTAGCAGAACTCCACAAAATATTTATAAAATAAGTAGGAATTTTATTGTACGTAACTCATTATTGTACGTAACGGTAGTAAATTGCACGTTACAAAGTCCGTACGGAACTGTTTCCGTTATATTTTTGAACAACAGAATTGGAATTCATAGTTGCAGAAATTAAATTCACAGCAACTTCGGTATTTAGTTATTTGTTACCACTGGGTCGATGCCACTGCTGGTGGACTGTTACTCCCCGAGGGTATTCACCAGCCCAGTAGTCAGTACTTCGGTGCTGACCCGAAAGCCGATTCTATTTCGAACCTTACAATATCTTAATTTTTGTAAATTTTGTTGAAAACTAAGGAGTATCTCCCTCATGCACAGCTCTGTCATTAGCTGATTTTGGCTTTAAATTTAGATCATATTGGTTTTTTGTTCTCTATCAGTTATTAAACATCTTTGAGTAAATGGTCTTCCAAACCTTTAGATTTTATCTGCACTGAAGAGACATAAGTTGTCGAAATGCGCATATGCAGAAATTTAAATTCACAGTAACTTCGGTATTTAGTTATTTGTTACCACTGGGTCGATGTCACTGCTGGTGGACTGTTAGTCCCCGAGGGTATTCACCAGCCCAGTAGTCAGTACTTCGGTGCTGACCCGAAAGGCGATTCTATTTCGAAACTTACAATATCTAAATTTTTGTAAATTTTGTTGAAAACTAAGGAGTATCTTCCTCATGCACAGCTCTGTCCTTAGCTGATTTTGGTTTTACATTTAGATCATATTGGTTTTTTGTTCTCTATCAGTTATTAAACATCTTTGAGTAAATGGTCTTCCAAACGTTTAGATTTTATCTGCACTGGAGAGACAAAAGTTGTAGAAATGCGCATATGCAGAATTTAAATTCACGGTAACTTCGGTATTTAGTTATTTGTCTGCTTTTCATTGCTTGATTGACTGTCCAAATGACTCATTGAAAAGGTAACTCAAACTAATCTTTTGCATATAAAATAATTATTGAGACAAATAAAAGGACATATTTAGGAATCTTATTGTTTCGGAAAACATGTCAAGGTCGTCTTGTGATGTGTTGGAATACTTTGCTTTGTAAGATGAAAAATATATCAACGATTATATTCCACAACATGTTTACGTTACGTACACTAACTTTTTTAACAGAAATTTACGATACCTGTTATGGATGGCCAAAATTATTATTTCATTGCTAATCAATACGTAATGTACTTGTGTACAAATGCCTTTGCTTTATGATGTGTATCGACCACTGCTTGAATATAACCTGGATTTCGGGGAGAAAGAGAGGGGATCTCTCATCACGATTTTTCGATTTAAAGTAGCAAATCCAGAATTCCCAAACATATTTTGTAAAAAATCCCAATGCCGATATATTTCTTCGAAAATTTTGAACATTCAAAATTTAGAATGTAAGATATTGGACGCCATAAAGTATAAACTCATCTGCAAGTTTTGTGTTCATGATTCAAGTGTGAACAAATATAAAAAATTTGTGTTTAATTCTATCTGAAAAAAATTTCTATGCCGATTTTGATCAATTTTGCCGAAAAAAACCCAAAAGATAAAATAAAATAATAATAATAATAATAATAATAATAAACCCCCCCAACCCCCCAACCCCCCAAAAAAAAAACCCAAACCAATAAACAAACGAAAAAACCCCAAACAAACATAACCCCCAAAAACGATTTCACATGGCAATAATGATAATAATAATAATAAAAAAAAACGGTTTCACATGGCTTAATATATGCCTTTCCTGTTTTCTTATGATATTTAAGACAGCAGCCATTCACTGGCGTCCCAAAATCCTTTCCCCATTTCGGCTTCATATAGCTTTTGTCATCATTTTTTGTAAGTCGTCCGTCTTAAACTTTTTCATTCAGAGGTCTTGTCTGAAACCATTGGTCATTTTGGAACCATACTGGCAATAATATTTCTTGGATGGACCCCTTTAAGAATAGTGTCCGACATGTCCGAATATAATCCGAAATGGCCGACAGCAGGGAACATAGTTGAACATTGCACCCTGCAGGAAAACCCATATAAATATTTCTTCAGACACTGCTGAACCTATATCTGAAACCTCTGTGGTCTTTTCTGAAACAACTATTGGCACCAAACTGGTCACAATTAGACCTTGATTGGTCACTTAAAATAATACCCGGCATGTTTAAATCTAATCCTAAATGGCCGCCAGCGGGGACATAGTTTAACCGTTGGACCTTATGCGAAACCTATCAAACTCAAATCTTGTTCTCTAAAGCCGCTTAGCCAATTGGAATCAAACTTGGTTACAGCCGTGTTTGGATGGTTTCCTTTAAAAAGACAGCGGAAACAAAATTAAACGTAACGTTAGACTCGAATTTAGGAAAAGAAGCAACCATTGCTGTTATTGTACGCAACAACACAGAACTGGCATATCTCTGGTCAAACTGTTTTAAAAAGACTGATTCAAGTTTATTTTTTGCATTTTTACAGTAAAAATTAACTCTCTGTAAAAAGTTTTTTTTTTAATTTTTAGTGCTGATTTTAAAATTTTCAGCTTAATGCATTTTTCATTTTTCTTTATTCTTGAAATTATCTATCTTTTATTTGTGGTTTTTACATACAATTTTTTTATTGTTTATATAATGTTTATATATCTATAATGAGCTTTATATTCTGCCAAATTTCTTTAAATGTAATTCAAACACTTATGTTATTCAATTGAACTGTGAAATTTTATTGTACGTATTTTTGAAAGGCTCATCACAGAAACTTTTAAAGAGATAAGAATCAAAGCTTTAATGTTACAAAATCTTGAATAACTCAGCTACAACAAGAAGTAATATCTCAGCTTTATATGTCAAAACTCTCAAAAATAAAAGAAATGAAAGATGAGGGTTAAAGAGAAATAATATTAAAACCGATTACTCCAAGTTAAACTTTCAATATTACAAAAGATTAGATCGACAAGGAAACTCTTTGCATGTTTTTTCATACACGTATCAACGATGCAAAATAATCCCCAACAAGAATACTCTTTGCATGTTTTTTCATACACGTATCAACGATGCAAAATAATCCCCAACAAGAATAACATACACCACCAACGCAAAAATTCTACAGCTTATCTCCGTATGATTTTATTGTACGTAACGCAGATTTTCCTTGACAAAATATATTAAACTCTATTCTAGAAACAAAATAAACTGTGGACACAGGATATGTCTCGCCTTTCCCATGCATCTCCTTATTTTGCTCATTGATCTTCAGCAGCAGCCATGATACCAAATGTATCACTGATCGAAATTGGTCACAATCATGATAATGCAACTGCATACCAAAGATAAATGGGCTACTATGAGTGGTTAATGTTAAACGGACACGAGGAAAAACATTTGATTAACATTGCAAAATTTCAATGTCAGTGGAGCATGACTGCGGGGGCATAGACATAAAACGCCACTGAAACTGATTTGTACTGATGCTAATGCAACTGCAAACCAAATATCAATGGGCAACTATGAGTGGTTGATGCTAAACACACACAAAAAACTTAAACATTTGAAAAAAAAAATTCAAAATTTCGAAGTCAGTGGAGCATGACTGCGGGGACATAGACATAAAACGCCACTGAATCTCAGCTATACTGATGCGAATGTAACTGCATACCAAATATCAATGGTCAACTATGAGTGGTTGATGCTAAACAGACACAAGAAAAAAGTTAAATATTTGAAAAAAAAAATTCAAAAATTCGAAGTCAATGGAGCATGACTGCGGGGTCATAGACACAAAACGCCATTGAAACTGAGCTGTACTGATGCTAATGCAACTGCATACCAAATATCAATAGGCTAGCACTAGTGGTTGATGTTTAACAGACCCAAGAGAAAACTTAAACAATCGCCGCCGCCGACGGAATCACCATACCTATGTCTCGCTTTTTTCGACTACCGTCGAAGGCTCGACAATGAGCAGTATGTCAAAATAATGATTTTTTTGAATGAAATCTACATGTAATAATGTTTATACAAAAAAACTATTTCAATCTTCATCTTTGATAGTTAATGTTCGTGATTTTCTTTTTTTCAATTGTACACTTTTTCGTGGAATGACTGTTTAATACTTTCTTGATTGAATATTTTATATATGACGTCAGCTAAAATAATGAACCGAGTTATCTGAAGTTTAACAATATCAGTGTTTTGTTGAAGAATGTCATACAAATTAATAAAATATATAGTGCAAAATAACTTAAAAAACTAAAAAAGGAAACCGAAAATAATTTGGTACATTGTCGAAAAATATATATGACGTAATAAATTATCTATAATCGTAAAATTAATATACTGGAACATATAAGTTATTACTTCCTTTTACTTTGTTATTATGGTAAGCGTAGGGTGTGTTATTTTGACTAGTGTTATATCACCATGTATACGCCAAAAACCGTCATTTTGTCAAGTAGATTGGGATTAATATATGTTCACAGTAATATTATCTAGTTTGATATATGTTTGCTTCAATAATTCATGCTATAAATTATTGATTTTTGTCGTAACCATAATATCATACATGAGTGTATTTAAATTCCCTGGATTTATGATATACCCCAACATAACATTATTTTATTGTTCAAACAGTTTTAAAGCGGAAAGAAATTTAAGTACACATGACATAATATGTCAGTTATATAAATAATTTTATGTATGAATTTTGCAAATACAATTGTGACGAATTAGTGACAAAAAACATAATGAAGATATTGTCATGCAATCCATTTTGTATACATCATACGAATTGCTTTCTAATAATATGCTATGCAAATAACTAAATACCGAAGTTACTGTGAATTTAATTTCTGCATATGCGCATTTCGACAACTTATGTCTCTTCAGTGCAGATAAAATCTAAAAGTTTGGAAGGCCATAAATTCAAAAGATGTTTCAATACTGATAGTGTTAAAATAACACACCGTAGTTTTGTTTTCCTTAGCTATATATGATATTACTAATTATTCGGATTTCCATTGGCTTTATGCATTTAATTTTTTTTGAAATCATGGATATTCTATGTTTGGGTTCTCGTGCTGCTGATGAGGAACTAATTTCAGAAATGGTCATACAGCTCATCAAAATTATTTCTGTTGGAGTAAACATATGCATTATGGTCTCATGTTCATTTACTCCATATCATTTCGTAAAATATATGTTAATTTCATTGAGGATCCCGTAGGGATCTTAGTGTGGTCACTTGCCTTCACCTTCATCCAAAGATGGACCGCAGAACTATAAACAATTTTTAAAGATATACAAGTCTAAGAAAAGTGCCACAGTCAGTATTCATTGATCCAAAAATATATATATATATATATAAATAATACAGAACATGAAAACACAAATGAATTAATTCCTCAGTTAGCCTAATTACCGGGCATAATTCACATGCACAAAATAACTATGCATTCTGTACCTGGTCTATAATCCTTATTTATAAAAAAAGTGCATTGGTATTTAAAGACTCCTTACACTGAAAAATACGCATCTTACTATATTGTGCCTTGAAATGTAGGTCAAGCAGCAGATGTTATTAAAGCTAAACACGTGACATATTATAGTGGGGCGTTTTGGAAAACTGGCAAACTGCTTTGTCGACATTTCTTTGACTATCTCCCTTTGATTTTCTTCTCTCTCTTCTCCCTTTCTCACCGCTTTCCCCTTTCTCCCTCCTCCTTTCCCCTGCCTCTCTCGCCTTCCTCCCGCCCCCTTTCTGCCAGTCTCCCTTAACTAGTCCACCCTCAAAGATTAGGCTGCCTGAATTTCAGCGCGAGCGCCAACATTTGTCATACACAATCACACTTCTGTTGTAAAATACACAGTACAAATAACATTTGAAACGGAAAGTGTAAAACCGAAATAATTTTAAACATCGTCATCGAAAATATAAAAAAATGTCTCATAAATTATTTTCTTCCTTTTACCTAGTTATTATAGTATGCAGAGGTGTGCGCTTTCCATGAATTTGTCATTGGATAAATTCATTAAAATAAAAGCTGTCATGAAAATAAGTCTTGGTCTGTCAGGTCGTCAAACGCTTTTTGTTTATTTTATTATGAAAAAGAAAGGAAATGGGGTAAATGTCAAGGAGACAACATCCCATATCCAGGTTAAAACGACAAAAAACAAAACATCTAGGGGTCACCATATGGTCTTCAACACAGTGAGGAACCTCACAGTATATTTTAAGACCTAAATGGCCCCAAAAAGGTAAGAAAGTGAATAAATCAATGAAAACACACCACATCCAATAACCCAAATATCAAGAAACTAAAATTTTATAAGAAGACAAGGACAAGCCAATGACCAACATATTCCTGACTTGGGACAGGCGCAAAAATTGCGGTGGGGTGAAACTCGTTTTCTTGGATCCAAACCCTCTCCCTATGTGTGGTGAATGGCTAAAAATAAATATACAAAAAGACTCACAGTAAAAATCAAACTAGAAAAAAGTCCAACTTATCAAGACGAGTACCCTTACAAAATTAAGTACATAAAGCATGAAGACAATACACACAGGTACTGCCCGGACAAACAAATGCTGACAGTTACTGACAGCTAGCTAAGGACATAATTTCCGTTGTCTATGATATCAAGCCTTCTTACATATGAAATTTCAATTGAAATACTTCTAAATAGATTTGGTATAACAACATCATCAATTATGAAAGAGGAACATGATATTGTGCAATTGTACATGATATTATGTAAGCAAATATATGTACAAATAAAAAAAAATACAACAGTCATATTCAACTCTTCTGCACAGGCTACGGCAGAAATTATTATTTTTGTCATACGGATGTTCTAAAGTGTACAAGAAATGGTCATAATTTAAATAATTATAGCAATATTTATCTCTTTTAACTATTTCTGTATTCGATGCTTTGCAGCCTCTGTTTTTTTTTATAATATACAAGTTTGATCAGTATGCTCACAGGATGAACCAAACAACTATAAACGATATGTTAGTGTGACAGATGCCCGTGGGCAGATGATGAGAACTGTAACCCACTCTTATCTATCATGGCATCATGGTTCTTCTTTACATGCAACATGCAAGCGTAGTTATGGTCGATTTTTAATACTTTCTTGATTGAATATTTAATATATGACGTCAGTTAAAAGAATGAACCGACTTATCTGAAGTTTAACAATATCAGTGTTTTGTTGAAGATACCCGACTGTTCATGAAATATATAGTGCAAAATAACATAAAAAAACTAAAAACGAAACCGAAAATAATTTGGTACATTATCGAAAAATATATATAACGTAATAAATTATTACTTCTTTTCCTTAATTAATGAGTTGGTGTTTCGCCGGTCTGTCAAATACTGGATTAATTTGTCAGTCAATATATGGTTAACAGTATTTTGAGAATTTCCATGAAAACTAGTACAACAATTGTTCCAAGAAAAATTGATAGGAATATTTCCCAAATTTGTTCTTTAATATACAAAATAATGATGCGCCTGAATATCTATGTGATTTTTAATTCCTCCAACAATTCAACGTCAAATACAGTTGTTGGCTGTGACTTTGAACTTATTTTAAGGTAAAGTCCTACTAAACATTTGAACGATAATACACAATGAAAGTATATGAAGTAAATGCATATGAGACAAAGTCTCCACAGCAAATGGACAACGCTTTTATTGTTCTTCTTCACCATGAAGTCATCATGAGGCCTTCAACAATGAGCTTTGCTCATACCTCGTAGTAAGTTCAAGATGGCCCCAAGCACCAGTTTGAGCGGAATTCTTTGCTAAATATCGAACAAGGCTACATCCATGTATCTTTTGGTCATTGATGCAGGATCGTTAACAAACATAAATTAAACTGGCAATGTGCTCTTAATGTCGGCGTCATCCGTTGGAATATAACAGCACTAGTCTCTCAAGCTATTGCAAGAGATCTATATAAAATATTATAAAATAGTGAGATGGGAACTATAAACAGGTGGTCAGAATATTTAACGTTTTGCAATAACAAAAATAGTGAATGCCAAATTTGAAAGTTGATAGTATATCCATATGAGAAATTCTTGCACGAAAAAATACACCATAACTGAAATATATAGTAAAGCATACATCTCTAGCACGAGGAAAGTACTTTTTTATCTTTAAAGGAAAGCTTAAACCTACATCAGACATCAAATATGAGTTTTTGATCTATCAACGCCAAATATTTTGTTCTAATGGCTTTGGACAAAAATTGAGAAATGATGGCTATAAAAAGACACGTTTTCTCTATCACATTTAATCAGCTATCTGTTACGACTTCGGCTTTTTTCACACTAAACAGGGAAACAACTCTGTTACAAAACATAGATCGGATTCACAGGGTCAGTCTGTTCGATCACTGGCAACAAGTATATAAAAAGACACTAAATACCGAACCTTCTGTAAATTTAGTTTCAACATATAGCCATTTCGACAACTTATGTCAGATAAAATCTAAACATTTGGAAGACAATAAACTCAAAGTTTTAAAACTGATAAAAGAAAAATAACAAATATGATTTAACTGGAAAGCTAAATCAGTTTAGGACTGAGCTTTGCATGAGAGATTTTCAACAGAATTGACAAAATTATAGATATTGTACATTTTGTAAGTTTTCAAATAAAATCGCTTTTCGGGCCAGTACCGAGGTACTGGCTACTGGGCTGGTGAATACCCTCGGGAGTAACAGCCTATCAGCAGTGCCATCGGTCCAGTGGTAATTAATAACAAAATACTGAAGTTACTGTTAATTTGGTTTATATTCATTTGTCAGTTGAATCAATTTTTTGAAAACTTCCATCAAAATAAAACCCGATTGCGACAATTTACAATCTTGTAAATTGATGTCATTCGTTGATAATTGTACAAGTTATATTGTTGATAAGTTCGAGTTTATTCGTTTCTCCTGCGAAGGCTAAGCAAAAATCAGTTTTTAAACTGGTGTTACAATATGCAAAAGACAAACACGATTTGAAAATTGTTATAACTTTAATTAATTCTGTACCCACCTTTAAAACCTTTCTTTGAAAATCCATAAACCCTGACCCAAGAACAAAAAATATCATCCAATAAGTGCATTGTACTGGCGTTACTTGTCTTCTACACATGAAAGAAAGTATATTAATACAGATATTTTGAGATATTTTCCCTGATAGATTGTAGCATGCTTTGAAGCCTCGGTTGTTTTGATAAATATACAAATTTGACATGAATGTTGACTTGACTTGGCACAAGAATGGATCGTACGACTTTTATATTTAATAGCCGTTTACATATATTGCCAAAGAGATATGACTGTTGAGAATATAAACGCTGTCATATACATTGGTATTGGAAAAGCTGAGGGATTCTAATCCTTTACCCAAAATGCATTTAGTTATTGTCGATATTTAATACTTTTCTAGAAATGAGTTGTCTTAAGTTCGCAGTTAAGGTAGAACTACACCAGAATACACGACACATATGACAGGAGTTAGATGCAAAATTCATCGCAATGTAAAAATGAAGCGACAAAACATATATGACATCATATAATTTATTACTGCACTTTCGCTATGTTAGCCCTTGCGTCAAATACAAATTCATTTGTCATTCAATATATAATTAACAGTATTCCATAAAAAATATTGATATAAAATTAGTATAGATATGCAAAAATAACTGTTCGTAATTGATCTTGTTGTCGATACCTTTGAGGTACGTTCTGTAATGAAGACAAAAATGAAATACACAAAATGCCAAAAACGATAATAATACAACGTCGGCACTTTATTGTTCTGTGAAGACTAAAAAGAAAATGTTCTTGCTACACTGCTCATATTGCTATATATATATTGGCAATTTTAGCTTTTCCGGCTAACAAAGGAAATCCTGCTTAAAAACTATGTCAAGCTATCAGAAGGAGAGGAATAAAAAAATGTCTCGAGGAAATGAAACATCCATCAAGTTTCATCGTAATCTGAATTATCCTTTTGTATAAAGTTATGTTTGTGATAGTGTTGACAAGACAGTTAAATTTGTCTTAGAAAAATAATAATAAAATACCAAAGTTGCTGTGAAGTTTCTGCATATGGCTATTTCGACAATTTATGTCTCTTTAGATATGATCAAATGAAAACAATTTAAAGTGTAGAAAAAAGTTGCACCATGTAGATTGTACTATTTCGCGCCAAAGTGCGGAGTCATGAGTTTCAACAGTTGCAGCGCTTTCAACGTGAAGTTATGCAAAAAAGGAAGCGGTACAAGCATTGACAAAAGCTCTGTATTTTTTGTTTGTCGTGTGTCTATATGTAAAACAAAATAATTTTGAACATTTATAAAAAAGATACCGAGACTCTTTTGTTTATTAATGTCTCTTGCTGAGTATCGTAAGGAGTAAAAGGATTGGGACAGGATTATGTATGCACAGTGCTATTTTTAACTATGACGTAAAAATGAATTTTTAAACGAGATTTGTACGAACGGGATACGTCACCTTTGACATTCTTATAAGTGTGTAATAGTGAGAACACGGAAAATGCTCAAAACAGACAGTTTATCAGCGAACACTGATGCTTTGTTTTGGGTCGTTTTAACCTGGATATGGGATGTTGTCTCCTTGACATTTACCCCATTTCCTTTCTTTTTCATACTCCATAACCAGTCTTCCAAAATGAAGTTCTGTCCCTTTTCCTTGTCACGATTTTGGTCATGGAGTTCGTAGTCTACCTGTATTTGGGTTTTATTCGTATGTTTATTATATTATGGAGAAACGGAACAGAGAAAGGAGAGTTAAACGATTTAACCATACTGCTGGCTTTTGTTATTGCCTGTACCTAGTCCGACTGCCCCGAGTTCTTATCGTTGTTTACGTTTGTATTTTGTCTTTTATTTGTTTTTTCTTGTGCAGTTCCTTTGACACATTGTGGCATGTGAATGTGTTTTTCACCCATTGTAGGTGTTTCCTGGTATCCGTTTTATTTTATGTCTGACATGTAGGAGAGGACCTGTTTTATGAACAATTTGGTGCTTGTATCAGTTACCAGGGAAACACCATAATTCCAAATCATGAAAGAAAAACGGAAGCATGAAACGTAAAAATCTATGAACAGATACTAAGTTAATGAACTTTTTAAAAGAAGTTAATTCTAAAACAACCCGTATAAAAGGTATTTTGCAGGTACTGACTTAATTTTCGCTTATTGGTGGTTGAATTAATTTCGTTTAAATTCTTCACTAGGAAAATAACCAATAAAAACCATATACAGTTAATCATAACAACTAGCAAATATTTCAGTCTGAAAATAAAATCGAACTATTTTAAAAGAAATCCCGATATTTGCGACCCGCGAAAATAACCACTTATGTGGTATTATCAGGAAGAAAAGTGTAAATAACAAAAGAAGACTTAACACTAGTTAATGGCAATCAAATGGGTCCAAAATTCAGACCTGTAAATGTGTACAAAATTCAGATCTGTAAATATTTTACAAAATTCAGATCTATAAATGTTCACAATGAATATTTTTAAGTTCAAATTACTTCAAGTCTTTGTGGCAATACTAGCTCAAATGTACCTCTTCTTCATATGCCGTTATGGTATCATGAGGTAATCCTCGCAAGCAAATTGCCTGTTCTCAAGTCACCTAAACGAAGTTTTGTCCACTCGGGTGTTGAAAGTGGTCACATTGAACTTTGACCCAATATCATGTGATTGGATCTTTTAGTCGAAAACCGTAAAAGATATACTATTATGACGGACCTTTGTTACATTTGAACTTTATGGTTAACCGTTAATGAGTTATACCCCTTAAAAGTTAAGTATGTTTTAACAATGCGAAGGTCAAAGGTCATTAGTCTGTTTTGACCCTAGGCCTCTATTATTGGATTAACTCATAAACCGTAATAGATAGATGATAACATTTAAGGCGAAAATCTGTATCTCGTTGATATTCACATTTGTTAAATGGAACCAAAATTATTGGACCAACCGTCTTTCGCCTATGCCCCAAAAACGATTTTAATTTCCGAATCAAGGATTTTTGCTTATGACTCAAATACCATGGAAGATACAAAGGAACACTCTGAAGAAATAATGTTCAAGAGGACGTGACCTTGAAAATGAGGACAAGGTTGAAATATTAAGATCACAGAAGAAACTTAATTTCACTTTAATTTTGAAAAAAAAAATGTACATTTGAAGCTTTCAATGTTGGTGATATCGGTGAATCAATAATGATAAAAATAGGTCGCAGCTTCCGTTCACACGCAAATCTTACACTGAAGACACTAAAAAAATAAGAACTTTATGACAATCATTGGTGATTTACATCACAACATTTATTCAAAGAGCAATTAAGTACGGATCTGGTTTGGGTGACTTGGTGGTTGCATGCAAACACATTATCACTTGATTCTTTTTATTTTTCAGGATGAAGTTAGAGGCGTTAATTCGAACACGAACGTGGCTCAAGCTACAGACGACGCAGAACAAGATAAAATGGCATTCTCCAACAAAGTTGGAAAACTACCTGGTACAACCTCCTTTCTTTTTCTTGTTTACATGCTTTGTATTTGTTCTTCGAATGGAAATTAGTGCAATTTCATTACATGCAAATACTAATATTTATAGTTGTAACACAATCAAAAATACTATCAATGACTGCGACATTAAATCATGGGAAAAGAATTTTCAAAAATTTAATCAAACTGTGGATTTAAAAGAAAAAAGTGAGGGTCACATTACATATTTTTTATGCCCCGATAATCAAAGATTCGGGGACATATAATAAGGAACAGAGTAAAAACAATACGTTTGGGTGCCTTCGTTTTGTATGTTGTGTTTTTTATTTCTGTGCTTTGTAGCTGTCCAATGTCATTGTGTTTCTGTGTTCCCGTTTTTGCCATGACTCTGGACTTCGTTTTTGTAAATATCACTCCTGTGTTCCTTCGGTATTCTACTGCCGTTGTTTAATAAATACACTTGTGAAACACATAGAACTGTCTCTTGCCATTCAAAGTATATACAAAATGTTTAAGTTTCAAATGAAGAAACTATACTGAATAATATAAAAAAAAATTTCAATGCAAATTCTATAAATACCAAGAAACTTTTTTTCCGAGACGAGTTACTGATATGCCCAGGTCAAGGTCAGAACGTCAAATATTCTGTTTCCAACGTAAAGGTCTTCCCACAAGAAATAAACATGCACAATGTATAAGTCCTATCACTTACCATTCAAAAGATATTCCTAATGTTAAAAGTTTTTATTCAGTTGTTCAAATGTCAAGGTCAAAGTCACAAGGGCAAATATTTTTGTACTTATTAAAAAGTCTTGTCACAAGAAATGTACATACAAAATATATCACTTACTATTCAAAAGATATGCCCAATGTTAAAGCTTATTAATTGCCGATGTAAAAAATTCTGGTGTTTTTTGAAAGGTCTTGTCAGAAGGATACACATTCAAACTATGAAAGCCTTATCGCTTCAAATTCAAAGGTATACCCAATGTTAAAGTTTTCTGTGGATAAAAAGACAGGCAGACTAAAAACCTAATTTTTCAATCTCTTATGACAGGCTTTAATATATGCAGGCATATAAATTATTGAGGATGTTACGTAAAATATTGATTACTTTCGGACGCAATCATCCAGTTCAGTTCTCTTATGTATACTCCCCAACTTTTCGGTGAACAAGCACTGATGAAGTGTATGATGCAATCAAATAATCGTATCACTGATAACATTGATTAACAGAAAAACAATGAGTTAATTAAATTTAATGCTTAAAAAAGGGGATTGGTGAATATTGCTTCTTACTAAAGCTTGGTATTTGATGGGGAGGCGTTTAGGTGACCTCTGTGTGTGTCATCACTTGTTGTGATTTAACTTTTCAGTTGATTCCAGATTTTTTTAATACATATTAATTTGAAAGAGGCACGTAAGTTACTATTCATGCTTAATGTTTCTTCTTATATAACTTCTACTTGGGGGCATAAGTGTTTCACAAACGCATCTTGTTGTCCATTGTAATGCATAAAATCAGAAATATTAAACTCGAAAATCTGAAGCAAAACCGAACTAATCTGTTCGTGTAACACAACTTAAAATTACATTCTATTGTGATATAGAAAGAAAAAAAGGGCAAAACTTAAGCAATTTCAAATTCAATTCTAGAAAAATGGGTTATTGCCCACTTTATTTTTAATTCAAATTTCAGTGTTGTAGAACGTGATTCTTAGCGTGCCGATGTAAAAAAAAAAGAAAGAAAAACAAAATTGAGGTCGTATAATGATATGGTGCTGTCGTCGTCTTTGTCGTCTGTAGACATTTTAGTTTTTGTCGATTACTTTAGTTGCAGTACATCAATCCTATATATTTTAACACAATGTTCCTTGGCAAAAAAGGAAGGTTTGGATTAATTTTGGTTATTGTGGTACTGACTTTTTTAAAAAAGGGCAAAAAGGGTTAAATCTGGCGCTTTTACATATTTGGATGTAGAATCTTTATTATTTATCGGATCCTGATAGAGTTTCTATCAGTGTGCTTCTTAGGGAATTTCCAATCTGAAGTCTGCAACGGATTTCATATGGCATGTACCTTTTATTAGATAAAAGGGCCCAAAGGGACGAATTAAAAAAAAAAGGATTCCTGATGAAAAAATAACAAGTGCTACACCATCAGATTTTTTTATATAACTTTTTTCCAATACGAGCTACGAGGGGCTATGCAGATTACCTATTTTTTAAAAAAAATTCATTTGATTTCCATGGGATTTTTGTGTGTGGATTCCTCTCGTTGTAAACTTTCAGTATTCATTCAACCGATTTGGCATAGCTCCTACCATTTTCAAGCTGTAGGGGTTCAAAGATGCCAAAATTGCAATCTTTAGAAATATGTAAAATCTTTCTTTTCCGTCAGATTTTGATTGGATTTTTCCCTTTGGATTGAGCTATATACGGAGTCAAAGGTGCCAAAATTGCAATTTTTCCCAAATATGTCAAATCTTTATTTCTCTTACCGATTTGGGAGCTAGAAGGGTAAAAAAGGCCCTAATTTGCAGTTGTTTTAACCTCTTATAGTTTTCGTTCAAAAAGCGATCAGAAGTGCTGATTTCTATTTTCCCAAGTGTGTTACCCGGCTATTTAATGGGTCAAACTTATTGTGCCCATCAAATTACTTTGCCAAGCTCTTTACTGTGTCCACGTTCATTCTGAATTACACCTCTTCAGTTTCAGCGGTTGGCATGCGGTCGTATTAGCCCTTTATTAAAAATCTCAAATGGATGGAAATTTTATTGTCTATTTACTTCAATATATTTTGTAACTTTTTCTTTTTGATCAACGCATTTTATATTTGAGGTCTTAAAAATATTCGTGAGAACAAGCAAACAAATAGCAAAATTTATGTGTCGTTAGTGCAAATATTTGATATATTTCTTCTTACATGCTAGCATTCTATTAGAAAAATTCATTCCATTGTTAAAGTTTTTTACAGATGTGAAGCGTTTATGACTTAAAAAAAACACATTTTTTAAGTCATAGACATACATTGTGTGTATATTAAGTTTAACTTAATAATACTTGTGTATAAAATCAGTCGTTATGTTAAAAGATTTCATATGAATAACTATGTACTAAAGCAGATTATAACATTTTTATGTAGGAAATGGTGATTTACCCTCTCAAGAAATTCCTGACCCTCAGTTTACGTTAGCTGTGAATGCAAACTTGCACAAATTGCAAATGGTAAGTATGTACCTCCGGGACATCTCTCTGCTGATTTTCATATTAAGTCCCCATTACTCAAGAAATCATTAATCATGCTAATTGAATCTCTGCATGTCTCACAAGACTGTGGATGTGGTTATAGAGTCCCCCCTTTCCTCGTTCTTGCTTCGGTATTCGTTTGGCGATGTATCTGGATATTGTTCGTCTACTGAAAAAAGGTCACACTTTGATTCGTTTATGAAGAGACATAAGTTTTCGAAATGCGCATATGTAGAATCCAAATTAAAAGTAACTTCGGTATTATGTTATTTATTACCAATGGGCTGATTCTTCTGCTGGTGGACTGTTAGTCTTCGAAGGTATTTATCAACCCAATAGCCAGTACTTCGGTGCTGGCCCGAAACTGATTTTATCATGAAACTTGCAATACTAGTATTTAAATCATACAAAATTTTGTTCAAAATAACTTAATACCCCAAAACTGAGGAGTATCTCCCTCTTGCATAGCTCTGTCTTTAGCTGATTTTGGCATTTCTATTCAAATCTTATTGGTAATTTGTTCTCTGTCAGTTTTTACAAACCTTTCGGTACATGGATTCAAATATTTTCATTTATCTGCACTGAAGAAACATACGTTGTCGAAATGCGCATATGCAGAATCCAAATTAACAGTAACTTCGATAACTTATGTTATTTATGTTGACAAAGGCCAAATGTTTGAACAGAATCGAGAAAATATTGTATGAAAATTCGCAAAATATTGTAGTATAGCGGAGTTATATCTCTTGTGTTTCAGTGAATTTCACACAAAAATCTACGATATAAATGCGTGGTTAGCTTTATCGATATTTTAAGTAAGATTTCTGTTCCATTGCCACACGGTATTTGTTTCAGTACTAGAACAAGTGTACCATGTTACATTTGCTGTAGTTCTCATGGCTATATGCAATGGGCAAAGGATTGACACTGTGTATCTTATAGATGTCTTATCGTCTACAATACTTTTGTATGTTATTATAATAAATTTATTGCAGAATGAAAATCCTGATGAAACTATTGGTAAGCTACCAGTTGTAAAAATGAAGGAACTTCCACCAGTATTCTTGGAAGATGGTATGTGTTTACTTAAACTCTTATTACACCTATTGTCCCATTGATCTATTGTATCTATACATATAAAAGCCCTGTCCTTGATAAACTGGAGTTTTCTATGTATCGTGTGCGTTTTTGTCACATGTACATTCACTCCATATCCTTTCATTTTTCCTATATAGTTGTTATGTAAACGTTGCTTTCAACCAAATTCATAGTCAATATGTTTCTTTTGAAATTATGTTTGTTAAAGAGAAAGTGATTTGACAAGTAATAAAAAAATATCCGTTTTGTTCATTTTTTGGGGTAATTTTTTACCACTGGGTCGTTGCCTCGGCTAGTTGACTACTAGTTCCGAGGCTATTCACCAACCCAATGACCAGTACCTCGGTGCTGGCCCGAAAATCGATTTTATTTTTGAAACTTGCAATATCAACATTTAAGAAAATTTTGTTTAAAACTAAGGTGTAACCCCACTTGCATAACTCTGTACTTAGCTGATTTTAGCTTTTCTATTTAGATCGTATTGGTAAAATACAGTAACCTCGGTCATAATGCCATTACCATTTCATACAAATGTGCACGAGCAATAAAAATCGTCTATAGTCAATTGTCAATAAAACTTTGAAGGAATTGGAAACACTTCTGAAAAATATCCCCGATGAATATAAAAATAGCAAATAGTTTTAGTTAAAGACTTATTTGAAAGAGTAATGGTTCTTTAAGTTAACTTAAAATAATTCAGGATCAGACAGGTTCAAAGTAATATGTTGATGCAAACTGTTGTTATATGAAACACAACCCCGTACATGTAAAAGCAGATCAATGCCAGCCGAGAGGTGAATTATTTGTAATTTCAGACAGTTTGATCGTAAATCAGCAGATATTGTCCAGTCTGAAAACGCAAAATGCTTGTTTTTTTAAACAACATTAATAAAAAAACAGGCCCCTCCCGGTAAATAAATAAAAAAAAAAAATAATAATAAAAAACCTTATTTGAAGACATTTCATATCTTGCTGTCATTTTAATTTGATCAGATTACACTCCTGATTTGAGGGGTACACCGGTAATACACCGATTATAGTTATATAGTGTTAATGGTGTCCGTTCGTTCGTTATTCCGTCTGCCAAAGGGGTGCACAATTTGTTGCGACAACTCCTCCTAGACCACTTCCTGAAATTCAATGAAATTTTCACAGAAGGTCAAGTTCATATTGCCATTGTGCACCAGCTGTTTTAAAATTTGATTTGACTTGATTTTTGTTGATTTTTGTTTTTTCTGGAATCAAATTAGGGAGAGGGGGTATATTAGTGACCTTTGTTCACAGTTTTTCTAGTTTTTTGCTGCGTTTGTATTATGTTCTATTTCTTTCACCCTCGTCATTACCGTCGTTGCTGTATGTGTGACTTTTTATTGCCATGTATTATGAATTTATGATTTCCAGTTGCTGCTTCGCTATTCATTTGGAAATTTATCGAATCAATAAAAGGAAAATGTCAAGTTGAAATTTATATGATTATTTTAGTAAAGAACTCATAGACTTTGCGGACAAAAAGGGGAAAAAGTTAAAATTATATTACAATAAATATGTAATCCAGTTGAACGTTGACAGGGCTAGGTCAAATAATATGAATCTAATTTTTGGGAAAATGATTCACCTCAAAATTCGATTGACTCGTCTTACAACACTTAAAGATCGAGTATTGCTGACAGGTTGGTTGAAAAGGTGTTTATTAATGCAGCTGGATTCTAAAAGATCAGATATATATATGTGCATCTCTATCCGGATTGTTTCAAATATTAATAAAAAGCAATGGAAGCTCAAACGGCGTTTGGTCACATGTATTCAGTAACTATTAGAATAAGAACTACGTCTGTTATTTTGTTCTATATTTCATGATGTGTTAGGAAACATTTGTATTGAGTCAGTACCCGTTAACAATCAGTTTTTGGCCAAAGTAAATGTAAACATATTCAAGGTTAATATGCTAAGCTTAAATACAATTGATAATGGGATTCGAAAACAAATTTTAAAGTTTTTTTTTCGAAGAAAGGACTTAGCATGTTTTTCAAGCATATATAAATTTACATAATATCTAAGGAAAAAATATATATCTGGAATGAATTGAAAAGCAATCAAATGTGCAATGCATCGGAGAGGTGAAAAAATTAAGGATTATTGTTGGTTAAAGTTTAACACAAATGGCTGAATGTGTAGCTAAATCGTGCTTTCTATCCCTAGAGAACATTATAGAGATAGGACCAATACATAGAACGTTACTAATACTACTCACAAGTTATTTGGCAAATACAGAGTCTTCTTCTCGAAACGGTAGAAAATCAATTACCCAGTAGGATCCACCTCTAAAAAGTTAAGTAAATTGATATTGCAATACATGTTCAAATGGTGACAATTATTGACTTCTTATATAGGTACATTTATTTGAAACATGAACACATCAGAAATTAAGAAATATGATAAATAAATAAATAGATTATTAGGTCCTTTAATATCGGTAAAAAATACTTCTTTGTGATATCAATATTTACTCCATTTCAGAAAACTGTCTTTCTAATAAAAGTAGTTTACAATGTCCTATGTTGAGAACTCTGTGAAATCCAATCCAAAGACCGCGGATGCAAAAGAGTAATATTTGATGTCTATTTTAGCCGATGCTTCTGGTGGACTGTTAGTCACCTAGGGTATTCAACAACCCAGTAGCCAGTACTTCGGTGCTGGCCGGAAAACTCATTTTATTTGAAAACTATTTCATGACTTTGGCGTTCCTTTTTATATACTATTGGTAATTTATTCTCTATCAGATTTTACACATGTTTTGGTTTATGGTTTTCCAAATGTTTTGATTTAATCTGCACTGAAGAGACATAAGTTGTCGATATGCGCATATGCAGAAAATAAATTCACAGTAACTTCAGTATTTTGTTATTCAGCACATAAAATAAAAGACAAAGAAATGTTGAAAGTGAATGTGTGTGCTATGTATAAGGAAAAGACCAACATGTTTTATATATATTTGTTTTTTAACTTTGAAAAAATATTTAGAAAGCAGTACATTGTTACAAATGTTACACACACTGTATTTACCCGAAAAAGTATGTTATTTGTTTCACTTCTTTTCATTTCTTTCTATTCAGTTACGTCCGAGGAAGACATTGAAGAAGAATACCTTTCGATTGGCAAAATGAGAACAATGACAGGTATTATTTGCACTGACGCCAGACTTAAACTCAGGATCAAAAAGGCTATTGCCATTTAGTGTTGGTTAAGCATACGTTTAGTGATATTCAGCTGACTCCTTCTAGGAGGGAAGGGACGTCAATCGTAGATTTGACGGTCAAGACACATTTCACAGGTAGCGCGTAGCGAAGCATGTAAACGGATATTTTTCACTGTCAAATCAAGCTTTTGGCGGCCAAAAATTCAAGTAATTGGCTGTTATTGCGACTCTTATTGCCGGTACCAAGTCCGGCTGTCCCGAGTTCCTATCGTAGATATTTGTCTTACATGTATTTGTGTTTTTCCTGTGTACTTCCCTAGCATATTGTGGCATTTAATTATAATTAGGGCCCCGCATCGAGATGCGGGTGCCCTATAGTTTTTACTTTGTTTGTCCGTCCGTCCGTCTGTCCTTCTGTCCGTCCGTCAACAATTTTTTTCGTCAAAGATTTCTTGGCTGTATAAGTTGGAATAATTTGAAATTTGGGTTGAAGCTTGCAAATGACGAGTTGTATCGTGTAAGCGATTATCAAGTTTGTCAGACCTCCACTTCCTGTTTGCCGATACTTTAATTTTTTACTATTAACAATTTTTTCGTCACAAATTTCTGGGCTTCTACAATAGGGAATGATTTGAAATTTGGTCTGGAGCTTTGGAATGATGAGTTGTATTGTGTAAGCAATTTTCAAGTTTGAAGGACTTCTACTTCCTGTTTGCCGATACTTTTATTTTTTACTATTAACAAATTTTTCGTCACAGATTTCTGGGCTTCTACAATAGGGAATGATTTGAAATTTGGTCTGGAGCTTTGGAATGATGAGTTGTATTGTGTAAGCGATTTTCAAGTTCATCGGGTATCCACTTCCTGTTTGCCGATACTTTTGATTTTTTTTCTATGAACGAAATTTTCGTCACAGATTTCTTTGCTTCCACAATTGGGAATGATTTGAAATTTGGTCTAAAGCTTGATAGCAATGAGTTGTATTGTGTAAGCAATTTTCAACATTGTCATGCGTCCACTTCCTGTTTGCCGATACTTTGATTTTTTTTCTATGAACGAAATTTTCGTCACAGATTTCTTGGCTTCTACAATAGGGAATGATTTGAAATTTGGTCTGAAGCTTAGAAATGATGATTTATATTGTGTGAGCGACATTTAGGTTTGTCACTGAACTACTTTCTGTTTTGCTGATACTTTGATTTTTAACTTTAAATGACTTGATATTTACATGTAGTCTGAAGCTAAGAAATGATATAGTTTGGTAAAACTTCAAGAAATCACTGTTTCTAGCAAATTACTGCATCAACACATTAGTGTGTCAAACAGAATTTGAATCCAAACTTATCTGATTTTACTTTTGTTTCAGGATCGAAATTGCGGGGCCCTTCCGACAACGCCAGTTTCGACATGCTCTAGTTTTCAGCCATTGTAGGTGTTTCCTGTTGTCCCTTTTATTTCTCGTGCAATCTAACAATTTCCTGTCTTATATGTATTTAACGTAGTTTTAAGTGGACAAGGAACCAGACTTGGCAGGGAACCCACTTTTTGAGGCATGTAGATAGTGTATTTGACGGTCAGTTTTGACCAATCAAATAATCTGTTACATGAATGCTGCATGAAAATAAATTCATTTTCTTAACCAATGGCAATGTTCATGAATTTGAAAGGTTAACAAATTTCAATGACATAACTGGAACATTTTTTGTAATTTTTAATCTATGGAATTTTGATAAAATCATATAGGTGATCATTTTCATTTCATATGTTTTATAAGCAGACAAAAATAAATTACATATGAAAAAAAATATCAATGCAAAAAGGGGGATTCAAATATCCAAACTCCAAAAAACAAAACAATTCATATCTAACACAAATAGAAACTTGACGAAATCAAAACAAATCATTAAAATTTAACATTAACGACCAAAGTTAAAGCACTAGCAGTGAACCAAAATGTTTCAATTCAACTGCAGCAATTAAAGTTGAATTGAATAAATTGAGCCATGTAGCTTTACGACATGATCAAAGCAGATGAGCATATTATGCACTTTATTGTAGAGAATTTTGCTCGTGCCTTAAACATCCAGAACCATTGATATGTGCTTATGTCAGACGCGAAAGAGTCGTTGGAAAACACACGGCATAAGTCATTGTGCATACCATTGGCATACTTAATTAATATGTAGTAGCACCTCAGTATAAACTTTATATACCTGTTATGTTTTCATAAAATATTACAGATTGTGTCATTAAATCTTTATATTAATGTGATATACTCAACAGCATTAAACAGATAAGTTTAGTATATTTTTTCAGTAATAAGATTGTACTATTTTAGTGTGGCATTGACGTTATATACCTACATGAAGTATTAAGGATAATAGGAATTTAAAAATTAAAATGAAATAATTATTGAAATTATTAGAACAAAAAATTTCTCCCAAGTAAAATTTTACCTTTTTAATATCTTACTTCAATCAATCAAATACTCTCAACAAATTTAGTCACAAAATAAGTTGTTATTACTCAAATCTATTCAATAGATTAGGCATGGCCATATTTTCTCTGTTTTTTACAATGCTCGAATTTTACGCTATCACTGCACAATGTCAAATATAACTGCTGAGAAAAAAAAAAACGAACAAGCCGATGTTTGATTTGACAATCGCACGTTTTAAAGTAAATGGATAAAGATATTTGATACCAATATCAATAAAAAATCACAAATTCATACTGATCCCTCCCTTGCAGGTCCTCCAGACAGGCAAGCACGATTTGCGTTGAGGAAAGTCAACACGCTAACCTTATATGAAACAATAATGTTTCACATAAAAAGGCCACAACGATTTGTAGGCAACGATTTCGCTATGGTCATAACAATCTATATAACATTTTATGCATGATAATATAGTTGAGGAATGGTAACAAATAAACACATTAATGGACAAAAACAATGTATTACTATATCAATTCATTATTGAAACAATAATTAATATTTCTACAAAAATATGTCTCTTCATTTTGAGGCTTAGAAAAAAAAATTGTGTTGCCAGTGTTATATACACCAACAAACATTTTGCTAATAATTGACACGCACTTCATATACAGCAAGACGAATACAATGAATATTGTTTTACAGATTATAAAACTGATCCTTTGAATAAACTGTTGGAAAGCAACAAAGCATTTGACATTCCCCCCAAAAGTAAGTAGATACTGTCATTTATGTAAAATGTCAATGGGTACAAGGGATTACATTGTTGAAAAAATCTTGTAATAAAAAAATAATGAGTAGTGTGTAAAAGGGGATTTTGCCGCACTTCCCAAATCCTATAACCTCAGCTGTATGCTTCTCATGGAGAAATTTGAAAGGCACATCAGCTTCTCCAAGAAGGTGAATGGGGATTTTTAGATAAGATTAATCGACTCGATGCTGCTTATGATGAACTTTCTTGAAATATTTGCCAGCAATCATACTGATGAGAAATTCAAAACGTTAGAACTGCTTCGGGAATCGATACGAGATAATGACCAGGAAGGGAGGTATCCCCACAACTACGTGGATGGACCCCATAAGCTGGGGGAAAACGCAACTACCAGCTCAGTAGGTGTCCTTGAGTAAACTGAAGGGTGAGAAAATCAGTGACAAAGACTATGCGGGTCAGATTTGAGCAACGTAACAATCCTGACATGATGATGAAGATATCTTGTAGAGTGCTTCTAAGGAGGTTTTCCCATG
The DNA here is from genome assembly GCA_002080025.1 of Modiolus philippinarum. NCBI lineage: Eukaryota > Metazoa > Mollusca > Bivalvia > Mytilida > Modiolidae > Modiolus > Modiolus philippinarum. The sequence goes on along the minus strand of MJUU01051331.1, from coordinate 17,098 downwards.
ATCCCCCATCGGCATGGCAAGACAACACAACCTTTAAATGAGCAACAATGACATCCCAACAAGTACTTGACTACCTGGATGTCAATAAACCCTACGATGCGGCAATGTCACTGCCTTTTCCCAAGGAAGACTTTGAGTTGGTGAAGAAGGAGGAGATCGACAGAATTTTGAATATTCCAATGATCATGTGTATGATACCATGGTGGAATGTGACCTTGAAGAAGAATTCAATGACGTTCACAATTACCGGTTATTCGATACAATAACGGTGTATTGTAGCAGCCTAGAGACGTGGTATGTGGTCACTTTTGCTTACACGTGCTGAGTCTGCTGGCGGATGGTCGATGATATATTTGAATCAAGACGGCAGGCCACCAACTGCTCCATTTTTCAAGAACTAAAGATGAATGACCACCGCATCTCCGGAATTGGAGACCCCAAAAATAGCCCGGCCTTCAAGATGTGAATGTATCTTGGGCTGAGGGTACCCTGAAATACATCAAGGTGTAAGAGTCGAGATTAATCTGAACTGATCAACCAAGGTAATATATTAATCGACAAAGGAAGCTAAATAAATTAGACCGGATGGAATACGTTTCGACTGATAGTGGCAAGATGAGCACCGATATGGCAAATGCAGAAGCAAGTAAAAGGGATCAAAGCCGAAAAACCGGTCACCAAGAGGTGGTATCATTAAAACTGGAAGGAGGCTGCCATTTTGATGCTAGTAGAATCAACAGATTACGTCTTAGAAGGAATAATCTCAAGTTGCTAAGTTCTAAAAAAAGACCGATTCTCACCACGGGTTTGGCAAAATTTTCCACGTAAAGCATGATGATCACAAATTTATAGTTCTCTCTCTCTCGCTCTCTCTCTCTCTCTCAAAAAGATTCTTGGTTCTTATTGTAGTTCGGATTGTTTGATCCAGGAATTGATGGCCGCCAAGTATCCCCTCAAGTTTACATACACTTTCCTCATTCTACCTAGTGTTCGCCACCGCAAACTTTTCCGATGCTATGTTTTCTATGCTGATTCCTAGATCTATAGATCGCTAAAGTCTCTGTGGCGAAAGGTGGGCGGTTGCATTTTCAGGACTTTAGCGGAGGTGAAGACTTCATCAGCCAAGCGAAGCATATAACCCTTCTCGAATAATAAATGCCGTGGAAGTTACTGTTAATTTATATTCTGCATATGCGCATTTCCACAACTTATGTCTCATCAGTGAAGATCAAACCAAAACATCTGGAAGTCAATTAACCGACAAACATGTTTCAGCTGATAGAGAACAAATAACCAAAAGGATCTAAATAGAAAAGCCAAAATTTAGCCAAGGACACAACTATGCATGAGGGAGATACTCCTTAGTTTTAAACAAATTTTGCAAAATGTAGGTATTGTAAGTTTCAGTACAATCGGTTTTCGGGTCAGCACCGAAGTACTGACTACTGGGTTGGTAAATACCTTCGGGGACTAACATTCAACCAACACAGGCATCGGCACAGTGGTCTTCTAGTTCTTCTCTGCTGCTTATGGTTGACAGCGAAGGTTTCATTTTGATGGATCTGTGCTTGGTGATATACTGGCGATCCAGATCGTCCTGGATTGATAAGTAGATGGGTGAGCGTGGAATTAGCTGAGAAGTACTTGAACATTTCTTCTTCATGATGTGGTTCCGAGACCCCTTTCTTTATGTTTGTTCGACACCAGCCAACCGTCCTCAGACGAGACGTCAGTGATGTTCAAGAGGAACTTAAATGCTCGGTTATTGTTAGAAAAGACACTCATATCCAACGTATTGACCACAAAGTCTTATACACGCAACCCACTACAACTCTACTATTTTGAAATTCGTGCCAAATTCATCGGCTAGTACATCTGACCACCTTACTTTTTCACGCTTAGCCTAAATAGCGCCTTGGTGCAGATGACGATGCATTCGCGTGCAATGAGATTTGGCATGGCGCCCAGGGAAGCTTACATGGTCTTATTGCAGATCCAATTGCGCGCCGCCGTAACATTTGCTTAGTATAGCAGATATCGTGGCTCTATTGATGGGTTTGGAACGAGGTTTGGGAGTATCACTGGCATTCAATCGTTTGCTCAAGATGTCCCAGGACGAGTGGAATTGTGACCGGGAAAATGCACTTCTACAGATATCCGATTGATCAATTTATTTATGAGTCCGATGCCGAAAGCAAACATGAACTGTGGCTTCATGGCTCTATAGACGCACGGATCCCCGTTGTTTGTCGCAAACCGTTGCTGGTCACTCCTCACCTAGGACATTCGTATCTGTCTTCCTACGCTATTTCACACAGTAGATCATTAAATGGACGTCCAAGACACCGATAGTGCAAACACAATAGTCAACTACTTCTTCCTCCCCTAGCGATCAATCCTAGGACTCATAATCGGGAAATCGAAATGTGGCAAGACTACGCTGCTGAATAACAGGGTTCTCGAAGGAGGATATCCGCACACTGCTCTCTATTAAGGATAATGTCATCAATCACCTATCGATGCGCTTAAAACCTAGAATCTCCCTTATCACACTGCCGATAACGAACCCTTTTTCTTTCAGCAGGCAGGCAATGTGCCAGATCCAGCTCGCAAGAATCACATGGTTTTTGATGACATGATAAGCAGAGCAAATGCCAAAACAAGTACGTATGCGGTCGCAATAATAAGGTGGACAGCTTCTACATCTGCCCGAACTTTTTCAAGCTATGCGGTAATCGATTCAGTAGAATGCAAATTTTAGTTGCATCTCCGCCAAGACCATTGCTGCGATCTCACGTTGAAGCAGTTCGATGACATATGTAACGAGTATTGGTCAAAGCCCTACGATCTCATGAGTCCTTGAATTGGTGTTGATTTTTATTATCCTATCAAGAGAGGTAACTTAAATTTGTGCTCTGCCGAATCGAATACCACATTGCTTGAAAAAGTTCTGGCAGATATAGAAGCAGTCCACCTTATTATTGCGACCGCGTACGTAATGGCTTTCGTATTTGCTCTGCTTACTCAGCATCATGTCATTAAAAACCATGTGATTTTTGCGAGCTAGATCTGACCCATTGCCTACTTGCTGAAAGAAAAAGTGCTCTTTGTCGGCAGTCCGATAAAAAAAGGGAGCTTCTAGGTTTTAAGCGCATCGATAGGTGAATGATGACATTATCCTTAATAGAGAGCAGTGTGCGGATATCCTCCTTCGAGAACCCTGTTATTCAGCAGCGTAGTCTTGCCACAGTTCGATTTCCCGATTATGTGGCCTAAGAATGATCGCTAGGGGAGGAGGAAGTAATTGACTATTGTGTTTGCACTATCGGTGTGTTGGACCTCTAATAAAGCAATTGTCCAAAGACTCCTAGGCACTTGCGATAGAGGTTTCATTCAAATGTCTTCATCTGGCTTGCATGGATGCGTGCATTAAAGACGAAGGCGTGTCAATGCACAGCACTAGACTAGCGATAGCTTTCGGCGGGCGCCTGAAATGCTTTATGCATTTGTCTTCACTCGGCTTGAATTGGTGTTTACAAAATGGCCTGGGGTGGTCTTGGCTCCACCCTATGACTGCCGTGGTTTTAGGAGTTTTCGGCTGGAGAATTGTATTCCTCCTACAAAGTTCTAAAATTTCAGCACCACATCTGAAGCAAAAGAGAACTTCAATAGACACACTCTTCCAATTTGTGATCGCACACACGATAAAACTGAAGGAACATCCAGCTCTTGTTGGTTCTCTCGGATTTTTTAATTGATCCATTTTTTATATTACACTACATAGAATTCGTCCAAATTGCATCTTTACTGTCCAATCCTTAGGACTCATGAGATCGTAGGGCTTTGACCAATACTTGTTACATAGGTCATCGAACTGCTTCAAGGTGTGATCGCAGCAATAGTTTTGGCGGAGATGCTCTTGATTTTTATCATCCTATCTAGAGAGGTAACTTAAATTTGTACTCTACCGAATCGAATACTGCATAGCTTGAAAATTCTGTTAACAGACAGCTTAGGTGGTGACTCATAATAATTTTCTTTATAGAAATTAATTTTGTCGTTGACTTTACTTATGACGTTATCTTTAAACATATTAAGAGCATGTTTGTCTGCACTTTCTCGTTTGCACCATTTTATACAATAGTTGGTTACCGAGTCTTTAATAATGTCGAAACAAGCTTGCCAGTTTATTTTCGAAGGTGGGCGATATTTAGGCCCTTTTCTAAAGAATCGTCTAACTTCTTTGTCTACAATAATGCTCAAGTCCCCCGTTAATATTTGCCCACAAGGGTTATAGCGATAAGGCGAAGTGGAACAGTCACAGCTGCTAGGGTAGTTCTTCTCGAAATTAGCATCACAGGTAATAGAAGCGTTATTGAAAAAAAATACTTCTAGTAGGTTTTTTGTAAGTAAAGGAGATGACAGGCATATCCTGATTATCAAAATAAACTGGAACAAGTTTTTGAACATCCGGGTCCCGAAAAATGCCTGCAATATCAATCAAATCGATACCCATATCAATATATTTAATTTTCAAAAATTGTTTGTGTTCATTCGGTTTGTCGATTCTAGGATAAAGTCGCTGGAAACAAAAAGCGTCAATAATTTTAGAACATTCGTAGAGCGGACTATTAACAGACATTGTATCAAATTCTAGAGAGATTTTATAAAGATGTGTGACAGGTATAGAACAAAGTTTAGTGAACAAACCATGCCGCCCATTGTTTTTGAAAACAGTATATAGATCTTTAACATTATGTAAACACCAATTCAAGCCGGTCGAAGACAAATGCATAAGGCATGTCAGGCGACCGCCAAAAGCTATTGCTAGTCTAGTGCTGTGCATGGACACGTCATGGTCTTAAATGAACGCATCCATGTCAGCCAGATGAAAACAACTGAATCCTCTGACGCAAGTGACTAGGAGCCTTTGGACAATTGCTTAGTTGCGATCGATAACCTTAGCACAAATGCTTAGGAGCGTTCGATAACATTTGCTTCTTTAAAGCAATGATCATCGATCTCAAGCAGCGAGAGTCGCTTGCTGAAGAGTTGAAATACACAAAGCGGTCCAAACTTCGAATCCACTTGAAGGTCACCAGGAAGGGTTAGTCCTTCCGTAAGATGGCTTATTGGTTTTGCTCCTGAACCTTTCCCTGAAATTTAATCTTTGCTAATGGTTTTCTTCGTAAACGAGTTTTTCAGAGTTTTTGGTGTCGAATTAGAAATTAGTTGTTTTGTTAATTGCTATAGCAACGTGGAGCTCATCTTTGTTTTTGGCGATTATGTGATTAATAAAATCCCGTTTAGTTTCAGGCAATTTGGGTGAATTGTTTTCGAGTAAACCAAATCCCATTCCACCACCTTCTGTAACAAACAAATTGTTAAGAATTATTTTACTAATATTACTAAGTACTCAACATGAACACTGTCCATTTGTATTTCAGCGCTGGGGTTGGTGTGCTATGCAGGCTTTGCCCTAGAATTTTGAAAGTGCGGCAGAATCCCCCTTTTCAAACTACTATAGTGAATGAATATGCATTATATGTTTCTGACATCACAGCAATATAACGATAAATCAAAACAGAGCCGTCACCAATTCAGGTATTCGATTCTTTGAAGTCGAAGTTAAGCTTAAAGATTGGTACATATTTCAATATTCCCAGTTCTAGTTTTAAATTTCATAAATACATATGACACTACCAAATTGTACTTTGGGTTTTTAGTAAACTTCTCGGGTAGTGTCCCCCTTATGCATTTAGCACATGAACAAACTTTTTGGTCAAATTTTCCTTACCTTGTATCAGTGTACGTGGATAACTTAAATGAAAATGATGAGTTGTAATTCCTGGTTTTTCAATTTTTCGTCACTGTTACTAGTAGGTTTCCACCAGTGGCATTACTTTAGCATCTTGATAGAAAATAAGAACCAATAAGCAATTTTAAAGTGAGTCCGTCTACTGCTGTCACTTTGCACTGTGGTGTTTTACTATCATATCAATTACATCTTGCATTCTGTCAGTTGAATGATTTGATATTTTGCCTGAAACTTGCAAATGTCGAGTTATGTCGTGCACGTTTTTTTCAGATCTATAATCTTCTCGTTCCCATTTACAGATACTTTGAAATTTAAGTATATAATCTGCTTGTATCAGTTAGGTACTACTTTTACAGTATATAGGTCTATATCAGTTTTTCCAAAGTTTTGGTTTATGGTCTTCCAAATATTTTGTTTTGATCTGCACTGAAGAGACATAAGTGGTCGAAATGGGCATAAACAGGAACTAGATTTTCAATTACTTATGGTTATTTATAATAAACCAAATATGTTAAGTAATCCTCTGCTGCATAAAGAGGCAGTTTAATATGTGCTTTAAGTGAACTGAAATAATGTTTTTGTTATGATAGGTGATTTTTTAAAATTGTCTGACGAAAATATTCATAGCATTGATGTTGATTTGAGGAAAAAGACAAAAATAACTGTCGGGGAGATTGAGGCTGAGGTAAAAAGACAGGAGGACAAAAAACTGAAAAACAAGATTAAATATTTGGAAAATCAACTACAACAGCAGAATGAGGAAAAGATAAGTTTAGAAATTAACCTAAAGAGGCACATTGATTTGAATGGAATATTATTAAAGGAAAATGGTGTATTGAAAAGACAGAATGCTAAATTGGAAAGAGATAGAGATAAATTACAGAGAGATAAGGACGAAGTGGAGAAGGAATATTTTGAACTACTAGAAGAAGATAATAAGAAAATGAGAGAAGATAACAATGAATTAGAAGAAGACATTTCTTTTAAAAAGGGTAAGGAACGATATTCTAAAGTGCACGTATTTCAATAGGAACAAAAGTAAGCCCTTTCAGAGAATAAAAACAACCCTATAAACGTTAGTGACTTTGTTCTAATATCCGCGACATTATAAGTAACACATATTGGCGTTTCAAAAAATCAAAGGAATGAAAAATGTTTCTGTGGTATAAAAAAATTCCTTTAAATGCATCATTTTTTGATAGGGACTCTGATAAATATCTATCAAAATGCCAAATCACCTTAACAATTGTCTTTCTGTCCTTTTTAAAAATCAGTGCTAAATTATCATCATTTTTAAAATGAATAAACACTTTATTTTATGAGTCATTCTAAGTTTTACTGGCATTGACAGTGAAACAAGTCATTTTTCTAAAGCAGTTTCATCAAATTGGTTTTAGATACTTTGCTCAAAAGAGCGTCTAAATAGATACATAAAATATAGGACATTTTTATTTTGAAGGACTTTTAACGGCCAACATCAAACAAGCCCAGAAGGGCGAGCTGAAGCAGGCTCACTCCTGATGCTCTTAATATCAAGGATTTCTTGAAACCTATTTTAATTGATTTAGAGTTGTTGACTAGATGAAAGTTTAAAAGAAATACATATGTCCGTGTGTTTTTTACGGAGATACAAGACATTAAAAATTTGGCGGGAAATGGATTTCTCTGGATTTTCCTTTATTTTAACATGGGACTACTTTTCTGTCTAAAAGCTAGGAAGTTATATCAAGGATTTTATGAAAATTTGTCAGGTGTCTTCACTTGACCTGTAGAAGACATTCATGCAATGAAAAGAGGGGGTCCGTGTGCAAAATTCTGTAAGCCATTGAAGTTGAAAAAACCAGAGGAGTTCCGAACAAATTCTAAAATGTGATGAGTGAGCCACCGTAATGCGTTATGCTGTGATAAATTCCGTTAGAAGTTATAACGAGTGACTTGAGCAAAATTTGATTCATTGCAAGACAGCTTGTTTGGTGAAAGTGGTGCAAAATACTATGATGTAAATTGAACTGTGTTTAGACGATACACACCATTTAACAAAAAATGAAATTAGCATTTCGGACAACAATATGCAATCACGTTGCACTTAAGGATAATATCCCTGTGTCCTAACAACGGCAGTAGAATAGAAGGAAATAAGGAATTTAATTTAGAAAAATCAAAGTCTGAAGACATGGCCGAAACAAGAACACAGTGCAAACCCCTCTTTTTCCCTGATAGGTTTCAGCTCTATAGGTCAATGGTTTTCAAATGTTCAGATTTTCTATCTTTCGATGTTGTATTATTTTCTGCAGTGGTGAGACATAATTTGTCAAACTGTCATGTGCAAAACGGAAATGTTCTGCCATTTTTTTTGTAAACCACTTGATATTGATTTTATAAACTACTTGAGATTGCCATAATATTTATAATAGTAGAGCGGCGAATTAAGCAAAAGTCGCTTATTTAAAAAGTTTAAATGACCCAAATACCCTATTCGATTTCTCAGTCGTTTTGGAGAGACTGATTATTATATTTTTGAAATATGTATGTCGTAAAAATGAAATGTGGTAGAAACAATGTGATAATTGCAATTAAATGACAGGACCCTAAACGGAATGTCGACACCCCTACTAATTTTTTGGGCTGGTCACCTAATAAACAAAAACTTATTTATAAATGACATTATTGCATAAAAAGTAATAATTACTAAAACATTTTTCAAGTTATAGATCATTCTTCGAATTTGCGTTCTATTTTTATAGAAGATCAGAGAATGCCCAACAAATCAACCCAAACATCAGCGTTTTTCTCGAATTTAACACAAAATAAACAATTAAAATATGCAGTTTTTGTTTTAAGTTGAAGTGTACGACCTATTTAACAAGTTCGATGGTAATTTTGTGTCAAAGCATTGACCAATTATTTTTTAAATGCATTTAAATTGTTTAAAATTAGAATATGCAATGCGTAAATATTTCGTAGTTAGTCCGTCAATCAGTCTATCATTAAAGTATTCATTCAGTTGATTAATTATTTCTTAGTTTCTATACATACCTCTTGTTAGTTTTGCTGCTTTTTTGTTTGAATTTATTGATACACAATGTATTCAAGGCATATCGTGCGTGTTTTGGGGATATATTTACGATTTAATGTGTTGGTATGTTTGATTTGTATTGAGAAAGGTGTGTGTGATTAGTATTGTTAGTAGTTATCAAAACTGAAAAGCCCCTACTGTCTAAATAAGTATATATTAAGCACAGTCTAACAGATACGTGTCAATAAGAAAGGTAAGGTCGTTTTTACATTGAACGTTGACAAATATTTGTGATTGTTTACTTTATTTTATGTTGTTTTGCGTTTTTTGCTCCTTGTTTTATTATTCTATCCTTTTTCTTGCTTTTTGGGGGCGATATTGCTTTTTTCGTTTTGTTTTATTTGGTTTTATTTCTTTGTTGTTTTTTTTCGTTTATTTATCTGTTTGTTTGTTTTTTTTATCGTTTTTAATGTTTTTTTGTTTTTTGTTTGTTATTTGATTATTTGTTTGTTTTGGCTTTGGGTTTCATTTCCGGGAAGTGTTTACAAAATCAGAAGTTATGCCAACACGACATGCAGGCAGCAAATATGGTATAATTTTTTACGCTTTTTCGGATCCATACATTGTTAGTAAAATGTTCGAGTCAGATTATAAACGCTGTTCTTTTTATATATGCAATAAGTGTTTTTGATATTCTTAAACTAGATAGCTACATCTTATTATGTTGTTTAGAAAAGATGTTTGAGATGCTCTATAATTCAAGACTATCGCTTGCAAAATTAAATGAGCCGTTATATATTTAAGACTTATTGTCACTGAAAAGTAATTTTTTTTCCACCAAACACATTTGAACAAAATTTGGTACTGTCATGGAAAAGCTTTTCCTGATGAAGGAGTTTACAATTATAAGGTGCTGATTTAAAAATTTATCGTTGTAGGTCCCTTTGATATCATAATACTGTCTAGTTTTCTGTCTTATTTATATGTCAATGAAGTGAAGTCTTTTCATGCTTATTTGTCAATTCATTTGTATGTGGTTGTTTTAAAACTTACAAGATTCTACGCGTAGCTATGTCCCCCGCCGCCACAGTAAAGTCGATAAAGTCCCATAACTTATGCAAAATTTTGCGAATCAAAATGGTGGACGGATATGATCAACTGCATTAAGTTGCAAACAGCCAAGCAAAATTTCAGCAAAATCCCTTAATTGGATTTTGAGGAGTTGTGTCCACAAAGTCTTCCTATGTTGTAGTATGCATAAAGTCGATAAACACACAAAATTTCAGCATAATCCGTTCAGTGGTTTCACAGGAGTTGCGCCTTCAAAGTGTTCCTAAGCTGTAGCATGCGTTAAGTCGATAAAGTCCCATAACTCCTGTAAAATTTGACGAATCAAAATGGCTATGCGATATGATCTTGTAAATAAGTTGACTAACAATTCTGTAGAATTAGAATGAATTCGGACTAGCAGTTTCTGAGGAGTTGCGTCCACTACATTTGCCATTGGAAACAATGTGGAAATAATCAAAGTCCCATAACTCCAACAAAATTTTAGAACTCAAAATGGCGATGCGATATGATCTAGTACTAATGGTGACTAACAATCCTGTAAAATTTGAATGATTTCTGGCCAGCGGTTTCTGAGGAGTTGCGTCCACAAGATTTGCCATTGTATAACAATGTAGAAATAATCAAAGTCCCATAACTCCCACAAAATTTGACGAATCAAAATGGCGATGCGATATGATCTAGAACTAATAGTGACTAACATTCCTGTAAAATATGAATGAATTTTTGCCAGCGGTTTCTGAGGAGTTGCGTCCACAAGATTTGCCATTGGATAACAATGTCGAAATAATCAAAGTCCCATAACTCCCACAAAATTTGAAGAATCAAAATGGCGATGCAATATGATCTAGTACTAATGGTGACTAACAATCCTGTAAAATTTGAATGAATTCTGGCCAGCAGTTTCTGAGGAGTTGCGTCCACAAGATTTGCCATTGTATAACAATGTGGAAACAAGATCTCCAGTTGTGTAGTATTGCTAAAAATGGTCAAAGTCCCATAACTCCTATAAAAATTGACGAATCAAAATGGCGGTGCGGTATGATCTAGTACATATAGTGACTAACAATCCTACAAAATTTGAACAAAATCCAATACACGGTTTCCGAGGAGTTGCGTCCACAAGATCTCCA
>MJUU01051330.1:41426-52435 GCA_002080025.1 Modiolus philippinarum | reverse complement strand
AAAAAACATGGCAGCCAGCACAGAACTTAGGTTAAATATTGGAATCTATTGGAAAATCACATTTTCATGTTCTCCTCTGAAAGGGCTGAAGCAATTTCAACCAAATTGTACAGGAATGATGTATGGAAGGTACTGTACAAAATTTTCTCGTTTCATTTTGATCCGACAAAAACATGGCCTCTAGTGCAGAACATAGTTTAACATCGTAGCCCGGTATGTGAAAACCATACTTTTCATTACCTTCTCTGAAACTAAACAAATTTAACTAAGCTGTATTGGAATGATATATTAAAGGTCATTTGCAAAGATTACTCATTTCAATAGAATCAGAAAAAAAACTCTTGTTCCAATGGAGAACATAGCTTAACATTAGACCTCTTTGGTGCAATACATCTTTTTTGGTCATGCATTGCATAGAAGCATTTTGTCAGGTGAGCGATACAGGCTCAGTCTCTGAGCCTCTAGTTTTTAATTTTCATGACTTTTTTGAAGAAGTCAGTTTTTCATAGGATACCATAGGTTAAGTCAGTATTTCAGAGGATACCATGAAGTCAGTATTTCATAGGATACCATAGGTTAAGTCAGTATTTCATAGGATACCATTTAGTCAGTATTTCATAGAATAGGATACCATAGGTTAAGTCAGTATTTCATAGGGTACCATAGGTTAAGCCAGTATTTCAAAGGATACCATTAAGTCAGTATTTAAAAGATACCATAGGTTAAGTAAGTATTTCATAGGGTACCTAAGGTTAAGTCAGTATTTCATAGGATACCATTAAGTCAGTATTTCATAGGATACCATTTAGTTAGTATTTCATAGAGTACCATAGGTTAATTCAGTTTTGCATAGGATACCATTAAGTCAGTATTTAAAAAGATACCATAGGTTAAGTAAGTATTTCATAGGGTACCTTAGGTTAAGTCAGTATTTCATAGGATACCATTAAGTCAGTATTTCAAAGGATACCATTAAGTCAGTATCTCAAAGGATATCATAGTTTAAGTCAGTATTTCATAGGGTACCATATGTTAAGTCAGTATTTCATAGTTTACCATAGGTTAAGTTGGGGTACCATAGGCTAAGTCAGATTTTTCCTTTTACATAGATATTCCATAAGTGGTCATTATGCTGAATTCAGTAAAATGGTGGAGGACAGGATCATCAGTACTGAGGCAGAAAAAGCTCGTGTAAGTTTGTAATCAAGTTATATTGTATATAAGGTTTTCTCTAATGATATGTGAGTTTGATGGTCGTAGGATTTGTATAATAATTATATTGAAGTTTTAAGGTATTTTGCATGTGTAATGGGACTTAATTCATCAATTTTAAGGCAATTTTCACATGTTTTGCTCTATCTGAAAACCCCTTGATCAGTTCACTTCAAACTTTGCAGGATTTATTGATTGAAGAGTTATCAAATGTATTTAACCAGTTAAAAATTTTTGCTTATATTGCATTTTGATTTAAGAACCCTTGCCTAACTTACTTACAGATTTGAAAGGGCGATGGGCTTATCACATTACTTGTTGCAGCAGTTTATTTTTAAATAAATGCTGCAAAAGGTCCATTTATTGTAACCAAAATAAGAGAAAAATTATTTTTTACAGGTTCAAATATATAAAACGAAAGTGACTTTTGTATATATGTTTATAGAACAAAATATTGTCAATTGTAAATACCAACCAGGTTTCAAAACTTGTAATAAAAGGAATAAAGCTAGTCAAAACAAATGTTAAATTTGGAATGGAGAAAACTGTATAGATTGTTTGCAAATGTAAAATATACTTATGAAACAAACTGTAATTTTTCAGATAATTGATGTTCCTACTGGAGAAACTATATTAAAATTGTATGATGCAGATAAAGTAAATAATTATCAGGACAATAGAGCAACATTTCATCCTTCAGATGACCTTGTATTAAATGATGGTGTATTATGGGATGTACGGAGTGGAAAATCTATTCATAAATTTGACAAATTCAATCCTCATATAAGTGGCAGTTTTCATCCAATGGGATTAGAAATCATCATCAATTCAGAAATTGTATCCTTATAGTATAGTATTTTGGGAAATGTTTCCCTGTCTCTTCTAAGCAGTGCTTGTCTACTTCCATCATGTGAAAGACAATTTTATTGCAAAAAATCAGATATTTTTAGTGTGCATATTTTATGTGTTTATTACCTGAAATGAATTCGATCTGAATTGACACGAAAATTCCAATACTTCAAGTTATAATAATGTTTATGCTCTTTTTTAATTTTTGAAAAGAATTTCAAATAGCGTTTTATAATCTATACGTTGTATTTTACAAACATTTAAAAACGCTTTGTTTTACTTAAATATAAAAGTGGCATTTGAAATTAGTAAGTTGTTGTAATGTCCTTAACTTCATACTAGTGGGATCTCCGTACATATCATCTGTTACATACAGCACCAGCTTTAGATCAGTGCCAAATTAGATTTAGTCATGCTGGAGATATAATATATGGTAAGTGTTGTAACAAGTTTGTATTGAACATTGAGATGGAGAGATTTGTAATCATGTTTAAAGAGACTACTCCAGAGGAACTGTTTTTAGTTCATCTCAACGAAGTTGAGGGGGACTATTGGAGTACCCCTGGCGTCCGTGTCCCCATCCGCATTCAAATTTACACTCGAGTTCATATCTCAGAAACTATACATAGTACAATTCTAACTATGCATGTGCATGTATCTCTGTTGGTAGGTCAGCATCCAGGCAAAATTAGGTCACTTTGACCTATTTTTGCCGCTTGAGTCACTTACTTTCAAGTTTACATCCAAGTTCAGATCTCGGTCACTGTACATGGTAGGATCATCTAACCTTGCATATGCATGCATCTCTAATGGTAGGTCAGCATCCAGGCAAAATTAGGTCAGTTTGACCTAAAATTTTGTGCTTGAGTGACTTACATTCAAGTTTATGTCTGAGTTCAGATCTCAGTAAATTCATGGTAGAATCATCTAACCTTGCACATGCATGCATCTCTGATTGTAGGTCAGCATCTAGGCAAAATTAGGTCAATTTTACCTTTATTCTCGCTTGAGTGACTTACATTCAAGTTTATGTTCAAGTTCAGGTCTTGATCACTGTACATGGCAGGTCAGCATTCAGGCAAAATTAGGTCACTGTGACCTGTATTTTCCATTTGAGTGACTTACATTCAAGTTTATGTTCGAGTTCAGATTTCAGTAATTGTACAAGGTAGGATCATCTAACCTTACACATGAATGCATCTCTGATGGTTGGTCAGCATCTAGGCCAAATGAGGTCACTTTAACCTATATTTTCAGCTTGACTGACTTACATTCTAGTTTATATCCAAGTTCAGATCTGCAATGACTGTACATAGTAGGATCATCTATCCTTACATATGCATGCATTTTTGATAGTAGGTCAGTATCTAGGCAAAATTGGATTTCTATGACATTGAGCCATAACGAGGTGAACTTTGTAATTGTTGATTATCTGTTTGAATTAAATCATGATTAATGCCAAAGTTTAATGAAGAATACAAAAGAACTGCAACAATATGTAAAAGTAAAATGCAACAAGAAACAGTTTCTTGGATAATTTCTCCAGCTAAAGATTTTTTATATAATAATAATAAAAAAAGGAAACAGAAGTTTCTTCATAAAAAAACTTGGTCAATAAAAGCTATGACAAAAACTTGGTCTAAAATAATATCTAGGATAAATGTACAAATACAGTTTGAGTATGAATTCTCACTGAAAAGTCAACATGGATACAAATACTCTGAAAGGGAATGCAATTCCTGCTCAATTTAACAGCCATGGTGTGTCTCAAATCAACATGGAATGGCACAGATATGGTTACAATATACTTAGTTATTAATTTTACATATTTTAAATTACCTATTTCAACATGTTTTTGAACTGAAGTAATTTTATGAGTGATGTCTGTATCTAGATACTAGTTTAGATATATTTATGCTTAGATATAAAGTAAAAAATATATGAACATGTATCAACTTCCAAATTCATTGTTTGGTAAAATATCTATGAGGTTTAATAGTTGTAAGACATCATATGTTTTGAAATGAAGAAATATCTATGGTATATGAATTTTGTAGCTATTCATATAGATGAAGAAAATGATATGTATGACAATAATAAGAGTCCATACAGTTCTACGCTCAGAACGTTTGATTCAACAAACTATAGCTGTATAAGTAAGTATGACAATAATAATACTCTATACAGTTCTACACTCAGAACGTTTGATTCAACCAACTACAGTTTATGGATATGTGATAGTTTACTGAATATTTATACATTGTACATGTATTAAATCACCAAGTTTAGGTGTGTATTACCTGCACCTGTGTATAACACACAAACCCCCTTTCTCAGAGAAAAACGTCCAGAAAAAAAAATCTTTGTTGAAAGGCTTACTCCAACTTTTTGGGGGGATTTGCAAACCAAAAATAATGATTTGGTAAACACAGGTAGTTTATTTAAAAATCAAATCGGTATGGGTAATTTTAAAATCAAATTCCCTGAAGAACTTGATTATTTGTTTATTATCAATTTACTTCATGGTGATTATCCTTTTACTTAATTATAATATGTGTATACATAATCAACAGCCTGTATTGATATATTATTATATAGTTATAAATATTTCCTTATGTATTCTTTGTTAGAAAATCGTGTGATTTATTCCCATATTTATACTCTTATTCTCTGTCGTCTTTGTATTTTCCTGGAAAAATACAGGTGGGTTCCAAATTTCGTTTCATATTTTACGGTAAGTTGTCGTTTGGTAAACAAAAATGGTGGAACAGGACAGAGCCTCTTGAGTCGAGGATAAATGACTTTAATTCAAACAAATGAAATGGAAGAGGCAGAATTAAATACCGTAATAGATAAAAACTAAAGTGAAGGAATTTATTGATGATCAAAAGAAGAAATCGACTATAAACTGTACAAAAAGAGACTTGAACATTGTTTACAAATTGTTTGTGTCCAAAAATGAACTCAGGTCGTTAGAAAATATTCCTGCCAAGGAACTCGATACCTTGCTAGCTGACTTTTACATAAATGTTAAAAAGGATAATGGTTCCGAATATGAACCAGGCTCAATTGACTCTATGAGAGCCAGTATTGAGAGACATTTGAGAGATTCAGAATATCCGCACTCATTGAGAAACAGAGTGTTTGATTTTTCTACAAGAGCATTGTCTGCTAAAAAAATACAATTGAAAAAACTTGGTAAGGGACAAAAGCCGACTGCATCCAAAGCTGTAAGTTCAGATGAGGAGAACCTTATGTGGGAAGAGGTACAACTTGGCGACAGTAGTCCGAGAATTTTGATATTTTCGATTTGGTATTTTTTTTCACAAAATGTTTTGGGTTAAGAGGCCATCATGAACATAGACAGTTATTACTCAGAGATTTAACATTGAAATGATCCTGTTAATGAAGAAGAATATTTAGAATATTCTGAACGTTTAACAAAAAGACGAGATGGGACTGGTAAAGAAAACCGTAAAATTAAACCCAGGTTATATGGCAATGGAACAGAGCGGGATCCATTAGAACTGTATAAAATAATACATGGAGCGTCGTCCACAAAAAGCGTTAAATCCTGAATCTCCATTCTACTTAACTTGTATTCCGTGGCCCCAAATCGATTCAGAAATTTGGTATTTTCAAAGACCTATGGGACAAAATACATTGGCAGAATTAATGCCAATGGCAGCTGCAGAGTTTGGTATGGAAAGAAAAACAAACCACAGTGTCCGTAAGTCTACTTTAAAAACACTCCAAAAAGCTGGTGTCCCAAGAGATAAAGTCAAACATGTAACGGGGCATAAAAGTACATCATCAATCAAAGCATACAAAGTGTAACTATTCGGTTGTATTAACTGGTAGAAAAAAACGTCTTTAGTACCAATTACTAACACAATTACTGAAAAGGAAACATTTTCGAAGCCATCATCTAATATTACAAAGGAACCTGACCATGAAACAAACAATTATAACACTGCAATAAGTACACCTTCAGTAGTTTCAAATGTACGTTTATCACAAAAACCAAAATCGTCTAATTATTTGTCAAACTTAAATAACTTATTTGGACAAGGATCGGTTATGAACAATTGTACTTTTAATATAAATTTTAGTGTTCCTACTACAATGTCCCAACCAATGTTTGACTATAGTCAGCCGAAGATATACAGAAAAATACTGCCTATTGACTCCGACAGTTCTCAGGACTGAGTGAAAAGAAATGTGTTTTTATGCCCCGCCACGAATGTGGAAGGGGCATATAGTGTTACCTTGTTTGTCCTTCCGTCCGTACGTCCATACGTCCGGTTAAGTTTTGCGTTAAGGTACATTTCTCAGAAACTGTAAGAGGTAGAACAATAATAGTAGGCCAGTAGGTAGATATTTGATAGTACTACAGAGTTCACTAGGTAGTTTGACTCTTTGACCTACATTTCATGCTTGAGTGACTCTGGTTAAGTTTTGTGTTAAAGTCCATTTCTCAATAACTACACATTATAGGACAATGATGCTTCATCTAATTAATTGCCTAGATGAGTACTACCCAAGTCATTGACAATTAGGTGGCTTTGACCTACAATTTACGCTTCAGTGACTTTGGTTAAGTTTTGCGTTAAAGTCCATTTCTCAACAACTATACATTATAGGACAATGATGTTTCATCTAATTAATTGCCTTGATGAGTACTATATAAATCATTGAAAATTAGATGGCTTTGACCTACATTTTACGCTTCAGTGACTTTGGTTAAGTTTTGCGTTTAAGTCCATTTCTCAACAACTACACATTATAAGACAATGATGTTTCTTCAAAATAATTAAATTGATGAGTATTACCCAAATTATTGACAATTAGGTGCCTTTGACCTACATTTTATGCTTCAGTGACTTTGGTTAAGTTTTGTGTTAAAGTTCATTTCTCAACAACTACACATTATAAGACAATGATGTTTCATCAAAATAATTACCTTGATGAGTACAACCCAAATCATTGACAATTAGGTGTCTTTGACCTACATTTTATGCTTCAGTGACTTTGGTTAACTTTTGCATTTAAGTCTTTTTTTCAACGACTATGTATTGTAGCATCATGATATTTCACTGAAACATTCATCTATTGAAGAACTACCAGTTTCACTAACAATTGGGTGTTGATGACCTACATTTTATGCATGAATGACTTCAAATTATGAGTTCAGGTTTTGCGATAAATTTATTAGCGGGGCATCCGTGGCTTACAGACACATTTTCTAGTTTACATTTGATTTAAAATTTTTACTATTGTTAACTGTTAAATAAAATTTCAAGATTTTATGCATAATATTTCTTTGTAGGAAAGGTGTATGAATGCAAATAGGACATTCATTATCAGTTCTGTCAAAAGTTGATGTACATTTTCTATCTTTCGTAGCAAAAAATACTGCTTAAATTGGCATTAAATAACACAGTTGGTTAAATCTTTTCTGTTGGACAAAAAGGTTTGATCTTTTCATTTTTCAAACCGATTTACACTTATGACAAAGTATTTGTCGAAATGGTAATCTGCAGAAATTCAATTAGTATTTTAGTAAAATTTAGTTTGTTACAGTTGAAATATTGCTTTAGCTGGTGTTAAACATATTTGGTGTTAAAAACAATAGTCTGTCATAGCCGAAATATTGCTCGAGTTGGTGTAAAATAAGTCAATCACAGCTGAAATATTGCTGAGTTGGTGTAAAATAACAAGTCAATCTCAGCTGAAATATTGCTGAGTTGGTGTTAAGCAAAAGTCCATCATAGCTGAAATATTGCTTGAATAGGTGTTAAACAACAGTCAATCATGGCTGAAATAATGCCAAAATTTGATAACATACAAAGACACCTTTCTGACACAACATATGGAAAAAAAAAGCAAAATATGCAAGAAACTGAAAAATCAACATATATTTACACACAGTTACACAAGCAAGCATATATATTATAAATGAGTGGTGACAACAGAAAATATCATTCAAAATATTTCAAAATGCCTTCAGAAAAAAATTTCCTGTTAAATTCATATTGCACTAATGCAAATATGAAATATTGTTCCTAGTATAATATGACCAAGTATGAACGAGGTTAATATTTAGGAAAATATTTATATAGAGTTAAATATTTATCACTATATAATAAAAGGGTATAGCATGAATATTGGTGAATATAGTTCCTCCCAGTGTGTCATATTGCACTCGCACGCTCATGCAATATGATACGCTGTTGGGACTATATTCACCAATATTCATGCAATAACCCTATAATATTGTCATTTCAATTCTTCCTATAGTGGTATCAGAATTGATCATTACCCAATACCTAATCAATTCTTCAATAAAAGCCCAGCATGCTATACCCAAACAAATATTGCGGATACCATTTAGATAATTTTATGAGAACTTGGAAATCTCTACATGTACATGTTTTGTATATGAAGAAAACAATACACATCTAAAGATGTTGGCATAAGCAAGCTTTTTTGAATCTGGATCACAATGAAGATTTTATACTAATTTCCAATGTTGTTTCCATTCAGAAATTCAGTTTGTAAGGTTTAAAAATATAGTCTTGCCAAGTTTGCGTAGATAAGACACACACCCTCTAACTTGGAGCTTTCTGGGAAAATACATGTATGTGCATGTTATATATAACAAAATTCAGCACTGGAATAGGCTGCAAATGTTAAACTGCTTTTTCACAAGCTGGGGAAAACAAATCTAATGTATCAAGTGGAGAAAAATAGTTGGTGTGTGCATTTTCCACAATTTTCCTTCATGTACGAAAAATGAACATACAATTGTCAAGGCATACATCATGTAGGAACGTATATACAATAATAACATATATGTACGTATTAGATTAGTAGTTTTAGTTTACTGTTTGTTTATAATACTAATATAGTCACAATTCATTGTTTTTAACTGCTACAATACACATGTTTATATTTTTATAGCTACTTTTGAAACCAAAGCCCAAAGTATATGTGATATTTGTACAGAGAACACAGACTCCTGTTTAGCCATGGTGGAGGTAATTTATTTTTAGTAAGATTTTTCAATTTAAGCATAGTTTGAACTGTAATACATCCCTTAATTCACCACCCTTTGTTAATCATTCTAAAATGTTTGTGTATCATTTATTTCATTGATAAATTCAGAGCAGCTTTTGACCAAATCTTTAAAGCAATTATTTTTAGTTGGCCTCAACTACGCTGAAGATGACTAGTGGAGTACCCCTACATCCTTGTCCTCATCAGTATCCACATTTAGTTGTATAAGTAACTATGCAGGGTAGAGTCATCAAACTACTATCAGGTGCACTGTGACTCAAGGTCTCAATGACCTATATTTTTAGCCATGTTTATGCCCCCGTGAATTGAAAATTCAGGGGGCATATAGTTTTTGGCCTGTCTATTTGTCTCTTTATCTGTTTGTTAACAAAAAAACTCTAACATTGGGTATATCTTTTGAATGGAAAGTGATAGGGCTTTCATATTTTGTATGTGTATTCCTTGTGGCAAGACCTTTCAAATGGAATTAGAATTTTGGACCTCATGATCCCTTGAACTTGGCTGGTGATGGACTTTTTGTAAAAAAATAATCAACTTAAAATTGGGTTTATACCCCCGCTTCCCACTTGGGATAGGGGTATGCTGTTTTCGGTCTGTGTGTGAGTGTGTGGTTGTGTGTGTGGGTCCGTCCTTAACACATTTTCGTCGCATTTGTCTCAGCAATGGTAAAAGGTACAGATCTGAAATTTTGTCAGAAGCTTTGTATGATCATGCCATATTGTGGGATGTATTTGCAGACCTGTGCAAATACTGCTTCCTGTTTACTGAATTTTTTCCCTTTATACCCATATATTGAAATTTTTTGTCAAGGATCTCTCAGCTTGTGTATGTAGTAATGATTTGATATTTGATCTTAAGCTTTGGTATGATGAGTTGTACAGTGTCTCCCCTTTTCAGGTCCATCACTCATCTACTTCCTGTTTGCCAATAACTTTGATTTTTTCCATGATAGCCATATATTGAAATTTTTGGTCAAGGATTTCTCAGCTTGTGTATGTAGTAATGATTTGATATTTGGTCTGAAGCTTTGGTATTATGAGTTGTTCTGTGTCTTCCCTTTTCAAGTCTGTCACTCATCTACTTCCTGTTTGCAGATAACTTTTATTTTTTCCATTACAGCCATATATTGATATTTTTCGTCAAGCATTTCTCAGCTTGTGTAAGTAGTAATGATTTGATATTTGGTCTGAAGCTTTCGAATGATGAGTTGTATGGTGTCTCCCCTTTTCAAGTCCATCACTCATCTACTTCCTGCTTGCTTATAACTTAGATTTTTGCCGGCAACAGCTCTTGTTTTAATTAGCATATCAATAGCCTCTTTTGATATTTAGATAAAAAAGTATCTTCACTTTAAGCATATGTAACTAACATGGTACAGGGAGATAACTGACCAAGGTTTCTGATTGTGACTCAATTGTCATGATGCCAGAATGTTTTATGTTAGTGAGCACTTCCCAATAAAAAACATAATGTGATAGGTTCATATAAAATGTTCTAATGGTTTTGAATTTTACATAGACTGACATTCAACTTTGTGTAGCAAAAAGAATGATTCCTTTAAGTCTTTTTAGCTCACCTAGCTATGCCAGGGTGAGCTTTTGCCATCACTTTGCGTCCATTGTCAGTCCGTCGTCCGCCTGTCCGTCCGTTGTTAGCTCACTTTTAAAAATCTTCTCCTCTGAAACTACTGGAGGGATTGGTTTGAAACTTTATAGTAATCATCTATGACATGTCCTGTACAAACGATCCTCATTTTATTATGATCCGATGAAAAACATGGCCGCTGGTGCTAAAAATAGAACCTAGGGGTAAATTGGTGTTTTTAGCCAATAACTCAAAAACCGATGCAGATATAAAAAATCTGACAT
>MJUU01051330.1:14500-25267 GCA_002080025.1 Modiolus philippinarum | reverse complement strand
GTAAAAGGAACATACAACTCTAAGGCAGGGGACCTTGAGCACTGCTCTATTTTTTCATTCCGATCCAATAAAAAACATGGCCGCCAGCACAGAACATAGTTTATTTTGGCCCTATGGGAAATTCACATAAAAAACATGGCCACCATGCAGAACATTGAAAACCCTGCTTCAGCATTTTGTCAGGTGAGCGATACAGGCTCAGTGTCTGAGCCTCTAGTTACTATCACAGGATATGTCGAAAGTTATAATTGGCAAATCTGACTGCATCTTGGGGGGGGTATATAGTGATGGGGTTGTCCGTCCTTCCATCCATATTTCTGTACGTTAATGTAGATGTGCACTTTATTTCAGAATTTGATTTTATTGATTTTTGCGGTTTCCCATAGCAAAACATGTACTTAGCCATTACATTGCAAGTAGGTACCCGTCTCTTATTGGCTACTCCTCCTAAACCACAGAATAGATTTTCATGAAACTTTAACACAGTCTTTATGACATAATGTAGATGTGCACCTCCTATTTCAGAATTTTATTTTATTGATTTTTAGCTCACCTGACCCAAAGGGTCAGTGTGAGCTATTGCCATCACTTGGCGTCCGTTGTTGTCGTCCCTCCGTCGTCCGTGGTCCGTCTGTTAACTTTTCACATTTTCATCAACTCCTCTGAAACCACTGAAGCAAATTCAACCAAACTTTACAGGAATGATGTATGGAAGGTCCTTTACAAAGATTACTCATTTTGTTCCAATCCGATAAAAAACATGGCCGCCAGCGCGGAACTTTGGTTTAACATTGGACCATATGGGTAAAATCACATTTTCATCTTCTGCTCTGAAGAGGCTGAAGCAAATTGAACCAAACTTTGCAGGAATGATGTACTTACTGTCCTTAACAAAGATGGGTCATTTCGTTCCGATCCAATGAAAAACATGGCGGCCAGCACGGAACATGGTTTAACATGGGACCCTATGGGAAAATCACATTTTCATTTTCTCCTCTGAAACCACTGAAGCAAATTCAACCAAACTTTACAGGAATGATGTACTAAAGGTCCTTTACAAAGATTGCTCATTTCTTTCTGATCCGTTAAAAAACATGGCCGCCAGCGCGGAACTTAGGTTTAACAATGGACCATATGGGAAAAATCACATTTTCATCTTCTGCTCTGTAAAGGCTGAAGCAAATTGAATCAAACTTTACAGTTATGATGTAGTTAAGGTCCTTAACAAAGATTGCTCATTTCTTTCCGATCCGACAAAAACATGGCCGCCAGCACAGAACATGGTTTAACATAGGACCTTATGGGAAAATCACATTTTCATCTACTCCTCTGAAAGCATTGAAGCAAATTCAACCAAACTTTACAGGAATAATGAATGGAAGGTCCTTTACAAAGATTGCTCATTTTGTTCCGATCCGATAAAAAACCTGGCCGCCAGCACGGAACTTAGGTTTAACATTGGACCATATGGGAAAAATCACACTCTGTAAAGGCTGAAGCAAATTGAACCAAACTTTACAGGAATGATGTACTTAAGGTCCTTAACAGAGTTTGCTCATTTCTTTCCGATCGGACGAAAAACATGGCCGCCAGCACAGAACATGGTTTAACATAGGACCTTATGGGAAAATCACATTTTCATCTACTCCTCTGAAAGCATTGAAGCAAATTCAACCAAATTTTACAGGAATAATGAATGGAAGGTCCTTTACAAAGATTGCTCATTTTGTCCCGATCCGATAAAAAACATGGCGGCCAGTGCGGAACTTAAGTTTAACATTGAACCCTATGGGAAAAATCATATTTTCATCTTCTGCTCTGAAACGGCTGAAGCCAATTGAACTGAACTTTACAGGAGTGATGTACTTATGGTCCTTAACAAAGATGGCTCATTTCGTTCCGATCCGACGAAAAACATGGTCGCCAGCACGGAACATGGTTTAACATTGGACCCTATGGGAAAATCACATTTTCATCTACTCCTCTGAAATAACTGAAGTAAGTTCAGCCAAACTTTACAGGAATGATGAATGGAAGGTCCTTCACAACGATTGCTCATTTCGTTCTGATCCAATAAAAAACATGGCTGCCAGTGTGGAACTTAGGTTTAACACTGGACCCTATGGGAAAATCACATTTTCATCTACTCCTCTGAAATAGCAGAAGCAAATTCAACCAAACTTTACAGGAATGATGACTGAAGGTACTTTACAAAAATTGCACATTTCATTTCAATCCGACAAAAAACATTGCCTCAAGTGCAGAACATAGTTTAACATTGGAGCCCAGTATGAGAAAACCATCCTTTTCATCATCTTCTCTCAAAACAATTAAAGCAAATTATACTAAATGTATAGAAGGTCCTTTGCAAAAATTACTCATTTCAATAGGATCAGACAAACACACAGGTGCTAATTGAGAATATACCTAAACACCCTACCCCATTGGTAAAAAACATGATCATTTTTGGTCATGCATGGCATATAATTAGAAGCGTTTTGTCAGGTGAGCGATTCAGGCTCAGTCTCTGAGCCTCTAGTTAATTTCTTGTGGGGGGTATTTAACTTTTTGGTTTCCGGAGATTTTTTCTGTAACCGCTTGACATATTGATTTCATATTTGGTATATGAGTATATCTAGGTGAGATACAGATCAAGTTCGAATTTGGTACCTGTCAGATGATTTTGTACAGAGTTATGGCCCTTGGACTTGGTGAAATTTTAAAAAATATAGGTTTACGGAGTTTTTTCTGTAACTGCTTGACATATTGATTTCATATTTGGAATATGAGTATATATAGGTGAGATACAGATCAAGTTCAAATTTGGTTTTGGTTGGTTGATTTTGTACAGAGTTATGGCCCTTGGACTTAGTGAAAAATATAGGTTTAAGGAGTATTTTTCTTTAACCGCTTGACGTATTGATTTCATATTTGGTATATGAGTATATCTAGGTGAGATACAGATCAAGTTCGAATTTGGTTCCGGTCGGATGATTTTGTACAGAGTTATTGCTCTTGGACTTAGTGAAATTTTGAAAAATATAGGTTTCCGGAGTATTTTTCTGTAACCGCTTGACCTATTGATTTCATATTTGGTATGTGAGTATATCTAGGTGAGATACAGATCAAGGTCAAATTTGATTCTGGTCGTTTGATTTCAAACATAGTAATTGCCCTTGGACTTAGTGAAATTTTGAAAATATAGGTTTCCCATGTTTTTTACTGTAACCGCTTGACATATTGATTTCATATTTTGGATGTGAGTATATCTAGGTTAGATACAGATCAAGTTGGAATTTGGTTCCAGTAGTTGATTTTGTACATAATTATGGCCCTTGAACTTGGTGAAATTTAATTTGATATTTGTTAATTGTTACATCTTGTTACATATTCTGTTTGATTTTTTTTTTCAATCAAAATTTTGTTGTGGTCCAACAAAGCCATAAAGTTCGAGTTGACAGTGGACGGGTGATTCATTCAGCTTCAAAAAGTTTTGGGGGAAAAATTATGGAAACCCCTTACATTTCTAAATCTCGGAAGCGAGGATGGTCTTAATCCCTAGGGGACATATCTGACCATGCAAGGTTATATATCAAGGTTTTGTTGATAATTTATAAATCAGTCTAGTTGGAGTGTTAAATTTTTATGCACCACCTTTAAAAGAATGTGGGCATATGTGTTCAGGTCTGTTTGTCTGTTTTTACCCACAGGTTTAAGTTTGTCTTCTGCACAGGTTGTATGCTAAAAATTAATCAATTGAACCAAGTTGATGCTTCACTGATCACAGAAAAAAAGCAAGATAGTATGAGGTTTACCTAGAGGTTAAAGGATATATACTATCATCATTAAACTTTATATAAATAATCATAGGGAATGATATTAAAAAATCATAAAAAAAATATCCCTGTCATCACCTTTATTCTTCACTGCTCACAAAATATAGCATTGTACAAAACAGTCGAGACGCTGGGCACTGTGTCCATTAAGACACACATTCTTGTTTTCAATTTCTTTTTCATTTAAAATGTAAGAAAGTAAAATAACTTCTCTCCAAAATTTTTAGCATCAGGCCAAGTTCTGGATTAGATATATATTTATGTTTATAACAGGAGATGATGACCTTGAAGACGACAATGATAATGATGACAATGAAGAGGACGAAGAAGGAGCAGAAGAAGAAGATGGCGACGATGATGACGATGACGCAAGCGATATTGAATTTTCTGTGGCAGGGACAAGTGAAGATGAGGATGAGGATGACAATGATTTAGATGAAGATCTACTTTTTCAGCTTATATGAAAAGATTATTAGAATATAAGATCATATCCAAGAAATTGATTAAACAGTGGTTAATTTTTTAAATTTGAATGTAAGATAATGGAAGAATGCTTGTGATAAATGTAATTGGTCTATTTTGATTGAATGAAAGTGCTTGTTTGTGGGAAAAGTTTAATTTTTGAAATCGTTAATTGTCAATGTGTAAATTCAACCCTCATTAGAATTGAAATTCATACATTTATAAATGTGTCCTTTAAATTTTGACAAAAAATAATCAATAAGCTCGCCTGTCTATAACCAGGGAGAGCTATAGCTATCACCTTTCTTTTATAGATCTCTTCTGAAAGTACTAGACCTGTTGGAACCACTCGGTTATGATAGTTCTTGGATGGTCCTCTTCAAAAATTGTGTCTGGTATGTCTGCATCAAATGCAGGAACATAGTTTAGCATTTGCCTTATAGCAAAACTCATTTAACGATCTACTCTGAAACTAGTATGGCAAACAGAACATGGACACAGGAAGTCCTTGGGTGGTCCTGTTTTAAATCTAGGTTTGCACCCTATCCGAGGTGGCTTCCAGCATGACATTTACTTTAACATTTGACCCTAAGAGAATACTTTTAAAGATCTGATACCAGTTGAAACCAAAGTTAATCACAACAGTACTTTTCAAAATTCTGTCTTTTTGAATCAATATGGTTACGTCATGATTTAGGAGTTGTGTAGAATTCAATCCAAATTTGCTAATGATTCTTTAATGGTCAAGGCACAATGGAATATTTTCACACATGAGCAACTTGGGCTCCTAAGAGCCTCATGTAATGATATAGGAAAAACTTTTATTGTACAGAAACTTTTGTGAAAAAACTACCATATGTCGATGTTTCAGGTGATTTTTCTGGAATTCTGGGCCAGGGAGGGATAAAAAGTCTATGAAAATACAGGAGATTTCCATGCTGCTGCTGGCAAGGTTGGGCAGTTATAAAATTAATGAAAACATTGAAGTTCAAATTCAAGTCAAAAACAAAGGATTCAGTATACTTTTAAAGGGAAATTGTGTGCTGTAATCAGAAAATTAAGCCTTATAAAATGTCAACAGCACTCTGGCAAAATCTTGCAAAATAACATTTTAATCAGTACATTATCCCTAATATTGCCCTATCAGATAACTTTTTCATTGAATTTAACTTTGTCTGCCAAACTTGATGTCGTCCAACAATGTTAAATGTTTGACTTTGTTTACTCAACTTGTGTTTGATTATTATGAAAAAAAAGAAGAATGGAATGAATTTTATATAATAGACCAATCAAAAGCCTGTGGAATACAGGAAAAATTCCAAAGAAAATGTAAAAAGAATGGTGTTGTCTTTATTATTGTAGAATAAAATATTTTGGGAATGTAAATTTTTATAATGGTGTAATTATTTATTAGAAATTGTTTTTGGAGGATGTTCTGTTTATTTATTGAAAATAGAAAATAATTTAACCATGTGAAAGTACATTCATGTAGGATTTATGAATTTAAATTTTACCATCTTTATATGGTGAAACATGTCTAATCCATCACATAAGTCTTCCTGTCAACCCTGACTTTCATCATTTTTGTCTGAAAAACGACTTTATCAAAAAGTGCCAAAATTTGGAAATAAGGAAAGCTCCACATTATTGTTAAGTAATATTCAGGGGAAAACTATGTCAGAATCTGGAAAATTTTCACTGATGCAGCTGTTTAAGGCTTAAACTGGAATATCCATACAATCTTTGTGAGCCTACATATTATTTTGTAGTCCAACATTGTGTCATTTTAAATATTTTCCACTATAAAAACCACTGGAATGTAGGAAAGGTAAGGAATATTATTTTGGTCCAAGGCTGTGACAACAAGATATTTTGAACTGTAAAATCCACATTAAGTAGCATTGTTTAGGAATATTTTTGTGGTCCTGCCCTGTGTAAGATCAGATATTTTGCACTGTAAAAACTTGTTGTATTTACATGTATTAAACATGGTTTAGGAATATATTTTTGGTCCAACACTTTGTCAGTTTAAATATTTTCCAGTGAATTAGCTTTGGTATATAGCATGATATAGGAATGTTTTCAGTATGTATTTGTATGTCAGTATATTAAAGTATATAATTTCATTTAAATGATTTTTATGTAGGTAATACTTTTGTCATTATGTTATAAATAATGTTATGGGAATTATGAATAGTCTAAAGCAAGTGTTGTTATAAATTGAGGAAATGTTTTTATTACTTTTTTGTACCTGAAGGGTATTACTTACAAACAATTCTTGGAGTGTGAATATTGTAAGATTGGCCTATGGGCAGGCCCATTATTGAACACTCAGCCACTGGGCATAAACAGTCAATCTGGTGTAAAAATAGTACCCAAGTTGCATAAAAACAGTTAATTTCTTAATGCTATACTTGTGTTCAAGGAGTAACCTCTCATCAGCAGCATTAAAAAGGGAGGTTAAAAAATAAAAAATTAAAAAATCAGTACATATTCAATTAATTATACTATGAAAATTATAAATGAAACCATATTTCATCCCTTCCGAAAGGACTAGTGGTTGTTCCTTCTGACCGTCTCAAATTGTCTCCAGATAGAATAAAAAAAAAGGTCCATTAAATTTTTACTCTGACCAGGGATAGAACCACAGTCCCTTGATTTTGCAGTCTGATACACTCTGGCTCACATAGACTAGGGAGATCAACTATGCTGTCCTTGCCTGTTTTCTCCCATATTTCCTCAGGTATTGGAACATTAATGCATATTTACATATGTTTAAAGTTCCCTCTGATACATCCCTTTTCATTAAGTAACCTGTAAATAAATGTAAGTTTGTGTTTTAAGGTGCTATATTTGTATGTTTCACATTGTTGTTTAAAATATTTGTAAGTCTTGTTTAAAGCTGGTTGATGCATTTGTATATTATTTTAAAGGAGTTGATATTCAATTTTGTGCTTGAGTGAGAATAAGCCTTGATACAACAGAGATCCCAGTCAGTAGAAGAACGAACAGCTTGAAAATAATAGATTTTATTTCTCTAATTCTAAATCTTACAATATTTTGAGTTTATACCACTTTACTGTCTCAAGCCCCTTACATTATTCTTTTCTATCCTGAGCCTCGTCATCTAATACCGGTAACAATTTTTTTACACTAGAATTGACATTGTGCAGGATATCAGAAAGAAAAAATAGTGTTTTGTGTTAATACTTGCATTATATTGATTTGATATTAGTGTTTCCTTACAGAAAATTTATTAATATTAATTCTGTGACCTTTATGCATCTGTTCACTCAGAGTTACCACAAGTTAAAAGTTGAAGATCTATAATACAAGCAGTAACAAGACCAAATTTTTATACGACTGCAAAAATTTTGCGGTCGTATAATGGTATGGTGTTGGCGTCGTCAACGTCGGCGGCGTTGACGTCTGTGGACAGCGTAACTTTGCTTCTAGTTGACGGATCATTATGAAATTTTAGTATGATGCATCATGGCACACGCGTAAACAGAAGTTTTAATTTTGAGTTGGTGGCCCCGCCCGTTTTAGAAAAAGGGGCCAAAAAAGGGTGAAATTGGGTGTTTTCACTTATTTGACTGTATCTTTATTATTTATTGGATTTTGATGGGGTTTGTTTCAGTGTGCTCCTGAGGAAATTTCCAGTCTATAGTATGCCAACAGATTTCATGTAACATGTACGGCTCACAAGATATATGGGACAACAGGGGCAAATTCCAAAAAAATTTTTTTTTTTATTTTAAGTCCGATTTTGATGCAGTTTTTTTCAATGGATTCCTTGCGAAAAAAAACGGGGCCAAAATTGCGAATTTGCAGATTATGTAGAATTTTTATTTTTCATCTGATTTCGATGGGATTTTTTTCTTTGGATTCCTCTTGGTCAAAGCTATCAGTAATATGTCAATGGATTCGGTGTAGCTCTTACCGTTTCCGAGCTACAAAGGGTCAAAGGGGCCAAACTTGCAATTTTTCTAAATACATGTATGTCAAATCTTTTTTTCTTCAGATTTCGATGGAATTTTATACCCCCACTCTTGAGTGGGTGGTATATTTGAATACCCTTTTCTGTCCGTCTGTTCGTCCGAAGTTCGTCACACTTTTTAGCTACTGCTGGGCAGATTTGTTACAAATTTTGTGTTTCACTTTATATCTAGGGGGATGTGCCGTATGCCATTTTGGCCGCCCTATGATATCAACTTCCTGTTTGGCAGGACTTGGCCATTTTTCCCGTTATTTAACATAGTGAAAATTTTCGTTGCATTTTTCTCAGCTACTGCTGGGCCGATTAATATCAAATTTGGTATTTGACTTTATATATAGGGGGAATGTGTCGTCTCTCATTTTGGTAACCTTTTCATATCAACTTCCTGTTTTGCGGGACTTAGCCAATTTTCCTCTTATTGAACATAGTGAAAATTTTTGTAGCACTTTCCTTGGCTACTGCTGGGCTGATTTATTTCAAATTTGGAATTTGACTTTATATATAGGAGGAATGCGTTGTCTCCCATTTTGGTTACCTTATGATTTCAACTTCCTGTTTTGCGGGACTTAGCCATTTTCCCTTTTTAATGTGTAAAATAATACGAGTGGGGGTATACCTAGCACGACAACACGTGCAACCTCATGTTTTTCTTTGGATTTCTATGTATGTAAAGGTTTAGTTGATATTAACATATTTTGCATAGCTCTTATGGTTTTTTTCATCATTAAGTGATCAAAAGGGTTGTTTTTTTCCCTAGTTTGTTTCCAGCTAATAACTGTGTCAAGCTTCTTTTTGTGTCCATCTAATTATTGTGTCGAGCTCTTTACTGTGTCCACATTCACTTTGAACTACTTTTGTTGAAATTTCAGTGGTCGACATGCTGCGGTTGTATCATGCTGCGCTCGGCGTAGCCCTTTATTGTATTGTTGTAAAATTTAGACACTCGAAGAAGTGGAAGGCATCTTGCGGTCTGTGCCACAGAGACAAGACATATTTGAAATAGATAACATTGTAATTTTTATGTACAAAAAAAAACCAACAATAAGAAGCAGAGAAATTGCTCCTAACTCTTGTCTTTACTTCTATGTTGTATCAGACCATAATATTAAATATCACACTGAAGATCTAATCATTAATGTATTAAAGCTTTACTAGATTGTCATAGTGTATCCTGTTAAATGTTTTTCAGACAGCTCAGTGGAAATTTTTTTTTGATATCTACTTGCCATATTTGATTTACTCTTTACCCAACTCCAGATAACAGATAGCCAATATGTCCTAAGATTACCTGGTATCCCCCTATAGTCAATGGCACTTATCTTTGTATGCAGTTCCCCAGCCATAACTGCACACAAAAATGGGCAATACAAGTTGTTATGAATGTAGCATTCCATTATGACAATTTGAAGGGGAAACATAAGAAGTTTGAGGTTAAAATTCCTCAATATAAGACAAGCATTCTTTTATAACTCTGTTAGAAGATAAACATAAGACAATGAAATGGCTTTCAATGTTGTTTTATAATTACAGTCAAACCTGTGTTATGTGACCTTGCAGGGGTACCACAAAATAGGGTCACGTAAGACAGGGGGTCTTTTAAATACAGGTTCAATTTACAAAGAAAGCACTATGAAGGGATATCAAAATTAGGATCAAATATTAAGACAAGTTTTTGCTCAAAAAATGTGGTTGCTAAGGCAGGTTTGACTGTATAAGTGAAAAATGGCTAGTGGATCTCTAATAACTCATAGTTTCAATTGAATTAATCTGTTGCAGGTAAAGGAAACAAAGTATAGGTGTTACAGTTAATAGAATATGAGAACTAATTTGTATGTTATACCCCCACTCGTGAGTGGGTGGTATGTTGGAATACCCTTGTCTGTCCGTCCGTCCTTCCGTCCGTCCGTCGTTTATCACATTTTTGTCTCAGCAACTGCTGGTCAGATTTATTTCAAATTTGGTATTTGACTTTAAATTTAGAGGGAAAATGTCGTCTGCCATTTTGATCACCTTGCGATATCAACTTCCTGTTTGGCGGACTTAGCCATTTTTCCCTTTATTGAACATAGTGAAAATTTTCGTCGCACTT
The DNA here is from genome assembly GCA_002080025.1 of Modiolus philippinarum. Lineage (NCBI taxonomy): Eukaryota > Metazoa > Mollusca > Bivalvia > Mytilida > Modiolidae > Modiolus > Modiolus philippinarum. Next base: position 14,880 of record MJUU01051330.1, on the reverse strand, counting down.
TTCTCAGCTATTGCTGGGCCACTTTATTTCAAATTTGGTATTTGACTTTATATATAGGGGAATGCGTCGTCTGCCATTTTGGTTGCCTAATGATATCAACTTCCTGTTTGACAGGACATAGCCATTTTTCCCTTTATTGAACATAGTGAAAATTTTCGTCACACTTTTCTCAGCTACTGCTGGGCCGATTTATTTTAAATTTGGTATTTGACTTTATATATACACAAATGTAGGGGGAATGCGTTGTCTCTCATTTTGGTCGCCTTATGATATCAACTTGGTGTTTGGCGGGACTTGGCCATTTTTCCCTCTATTGAACATAGTGAAAATATTCGTCGTTCTTTTCTCAGCTACTGCTGGGCGTCGTCTCCCATTTTGGT
>MJUU01051329.1:32146-52772 GCA_002080025.1 Modiolus philippinarum | reverse complement strand
TTTCTTGTGTTAGGGATTCAGTGTCATTTTCAGACTGAGTTTGAGAATTATTCTCATCTTGAAAGCTTGTAGTGCACTGCATCATTCTATGCCCACTTTTTCCACATGTTTTACAAGTCCAATCATTGGTACATTCAAACATGAGATGCCCAGGTTTTAAACATTTATGACAAGTTTTTACATTGTCATTCTGTGTGTTGTACTGTCTTTGTGATTCAAATTCTGGCTGTCCACTATGAAATACCCTTGCCATGTATCTTCCAATTTGTAGGTTACGAGGTATCGGGTTTTCTAGGGGTTTACTAATGACTAATCTGTCTCCAGTTTCACAGTTAGTGAGTTTACCATTTACCCTAAGGTGCTCTCTAAATAATCCTTGTATCTGACATCCCTGCAGTGAAAGGGCCCGATGTATTTGCCCATCATCCGCTGAAAGGGGGATATTTTTCACCTTAATGCGGATAGTATTTTGTTGCAGCCTACTTGGATTGTGAGGGTTTTGTGAATGAAGGGGGACCTGCCTGCCACGCAGGTTTAGCCCTTGCACCAACAGCGACAGTCTGTCTGCCTCATTATCCATATATATACGCCACATTTCCCTGATTCTCTGAATACCTTTAATACATTCTGCAGGGACTTTGACTCCAATAGCCTTATAGATTTCTACATTTGTTAACCACATTGAGCGGGGCGGTTTCGTGGCACCATGCACATCATAATCTTTAAGAAAGATGGGTTTGACAAAATCACTCGGGTTTGGTTGTTCACTATGTTCTTGGTAAGAACATAAAGATTTTTTGCCTTTTTTAAAGATATGTACAACTCTAGCAAGTTTCCAAATGTTTGGAAACTGTCTTTGTTGGATAGAAGCACCAAATGAAAGTGTATGCTCTTTATATATTACAGGTATGGTGTAGTTCGTGAGAGCATTTTTCGTACGGATATACATTTCAAGTTTAGTTTTTTGTAATTTGTAATTTCCAATGTTATTCCGTTGACCAGTCTATAGTGCCCACACCACACTATTTTATGATGCCAAAAGTTCTTACAATCGACTTGATGAGTACCCTGTGTTTGTCTATATGTTGTAATCGTCCAATAGCTTAAGACAGTAGTGCTTTTGTCGGGAAAAGGATGACAGTGATTGTAAGAGCACTTTGCCAGTTTAATTAATGTTTGTTGATAATCCCGCATCCATGACCAGAAAAGACAAGGATGAAGTATTGATCGACATTTAGCAAGGAATTCCGCTCAAACCGGTGCTAGGGGCCGTCTTGAACTTACTATGAGGTATGAGCAAGGCTCATTGTTGAAGGCCTCGTGGCGACTTGAAGAACAACAATAAAGGCGTTGTTCCTTATCTTGGTTCTACCGTGTATTTGTAGAGACTTTGTCTGATGAACATTTACTCCTTCTATTGTTTATTAAAAACAGTATCCGCAGTAGCTTTTAACATTTGGTGACTGACAAAACCTTCACTAAAATTTTTAATATATCATTAAAACCTTTTTCTTGGACAATAGTATTGGACAAAGTAGTATCGGTTTTCCTAGGTATATCAGGTGGAGAGTGGTCATCATCATTTACAGATGAAATTTAGCAGAGATACTTGTTTAACGTCTCGTCCTTTATTTTATCGTCATAAATTAAATTCAAAATTTGATTGATAATAATTAAGTAAGTACCGGTACCTTCCAATAGTTTCCTTAATACGATTTCGAATCCGTTTTTGAAAAAGAGAATCAATTTTCTCTTTTGCGTTAAAAAAAGATTGCTCATGTGCAAATTTTATCATGTTGTTCACCTTATTTCTCTGCGATCTATATTTTAGTAAAATAGATGCGGATGGATGTGTTTTGGATAATCGGCTGTTTTTTTTAAACCAGGTAGACAGACGGACATAAGCTGACAAGTAGTGATAAGTGCCTTCCTACACAGTGAAGTCTGAATCTAGTTGAAAATCATGCAAAACTTTCTTCCTATGGATGGTAGTTACATATGCTAATTACAAAGTTCGGAAATGCATTTGAATTGCATAATAAACTGTTTGGCGCAAAGCCCAGCATGGTACCACCGCAGCATGTTGAGAAGGGCCCAGAACAACATTAATCACGTTGAAATAGTGTAGATGTTACCTGAAACCTGTTACCAAACTCAAGTAACACATTATCTAAAATTTGAACAAAAGTGCATTAAATTCAAAGAAAAAGATGAAAGTTATTTTTTAACTCCTTCTGGTCCATTTTCCGAAACGGACTTTAATTTTCTGCTTACGCTTTATGCCTACAAACATCATACTAAAATTTGATAATGCCAAAAATTTTTCGGTCTTAAAAATTGCATATTGAAATTGTATCTATCGAATAACCTGTTCGTATAATGTAATGCCTTAGCAAAATGTTATTCCTTCGTAAAATGAGGATATATGACTCTTTTAGAGAATTGCATCAAGCAAGATGAAAGCTGCCTTTGTGGTTACTGATATTATTAACATAAAACATGCACTATGGAGGCGAGCAGATATTTCTTTCTCCGTTTGACCTCAATGTTAGTTCATTCTAATATCTGAAACTTTCCCAAAAGGAACAACTGGAAATCGGTATATTGTCCTGTATTGCGAAACTATTCTATGATCAAATAACAATTTTAGACACAAAAGCCACCTATTAGGCAATAAGAGAACTTTTCACAGAAGAAAAGTGTTTTATGTTCAAAGGTTTTGGTATGATTTGAATGGTATGCATTATGTTTTCAAAAAACGATCCCTTAGCTGGACAATTAGTTTTTAAATACTTGAAAATAGTGCAAATTTAGTTTTACAGCAATGTCTGAAGCTAAGCCCCTATGGGCATTTTTGAAACCACAGTTTCAATTTATTCGAAAGATACATATGTCCCCGGACATCCCTAGACTCTCCAGTCCTACCATGTATCAAATAGTATTCCGGATGCCACCTCTCTGTTGCGCAGTATTCCAGATGCCTGGTACGAAAAATGGTAGTATTCCAGATGCCAGGGGGGAGGGGGGTCGGTACCCTCAGAATTGCAAAACAATTCAAATTTGTTGAAAAAAAAACGAAAGTAATAAAAAAATGAATTTAAACTACTTATCTGCCGTTCTATGGAAATATCCTGTTTATATATTGTTGATTCTTTTTTCAATTTTTCTTCCGTCATTTTTAAAAGTTTTCGTTCAAAAACATTTCGCGAGATGTCAGAAAGATTTTTCGTATGGGATATTCTAAGGTGAGTCTTTAAAACTAACCCTGTATCTAACCCCAAAAAAAACTTTTGCGAAGGGAGTGATCTCACCTAATACTGTTTATCTTGTTATCGGATTTCTTCTGAAACCGTTACAAGTGATATCAATTTACTTTCTTTTGCTAACAGTTTGTTTCATCCTTGGGATGATTCGTTACATTTGGATCTAATGACTCATGAGTTATTTCACTCTTCATATTTTTTGCTTTGTTACTTTTTTTTCCGAACTGCCAGTATCAGGAAATCCCTTTCTTCCAAAGAAGTGATATCGTTAATGTAACAAATCACCATTTCTTAATTTCATAAGTATAAATCTTAGCCAACGTCCAGATTATAAATTGACAGTTTTTATTATTATGCCAAGGACTTTACCGTGTTATCTGAAATACCCGTATTCAAATGATGTCTTTGTTTTAACATGTTGCGATGTTGCCATTGTCTTCGGATTACTCATTTTCGGACAGTCAGTTGGCTTCTCATTTACTTTCCCGCCTAAAATGCCTTTCAGACATTTTTTTTTTTCACATCGTTCCTTTCAGATACGAGCAGATTTTGAAATTATCCTTTCGTTTCCTACTGAACAGGTTTGTTGACCCTTTGTCGGTAACAAAGACACGCCAGTTTGTAAACACCGTAGAGCAGCACGTTATGTTACCAACGATTACACGACCCGAATATCTAACACCACCTCAATTGGCAGACCCTGGAACAAAGAAGGAAGACCAGTAGACTGTGTAAGCTATACAAGATCCAGAACAGCCTGGTAGACATCAACAGGGGTCGATATATACAGAACAGGGACTGCAGAACAAGAGGGCAGCACAGATTATTCCAGTACCACCTACAGAAACTCCTTCTTCCTCAGGAACATTGTAGACTGGGATCATTTGCCAACCACAGCAGCTAAACCACGTGAACTACAGCAGGTACCATTGAAGAATTCAGGGCTAACCTCGCGGGTGGCCTTGCCAGCTAGATCAACTACCCTATGTATATAATTTTAACACTGTAAATAGTGAGCTTTTAAATGTACATAGTCGAGGGGACCATTGCTGTGTGTGTCTAGGAATGCAAGGTTAGTCCACAGAACTTCAGACAGTCGAAAACGACTCCAGTTCCTACAAGAGCCGAACACCTGACACCACCTCAATTGGCAGACCCTGGAACCAGACCAGTAGATAATACCGAATTGTTGTTATATATAAAACAAAAAATAATTCATACCAGTACACGAATGGCTGTTATATACCAAAATATGATTGTTCAATATGACACAGGAAAACATTGTTGTTCAATATAACACATAAAATAATTTATACCTGTACACGAATGATTGTAAAATACCAAGACATTATTGTTGTTCAAAATGACTAAAGAAAACAATTTATTTCAGGACACTAATGACTGTAATATACCAAGACAAGATTCTTGTTCAATATAACATAGGAAAACAATTTATACCAGTACACGAATGACTTTTATATACCAAGACGTAATTGTTGTTCAATTTAACTCAAGGAAAACAATCTATAACACCACACTTGTGACTGTAATATACCAAGAGATGATTGTTGTTTAATAAAAATCAAGGAAAACATTTTACAAGGACACTAATGACTGTAATATACCAAGACATGATTGTTGTTCAATATAACACAGGAAAAGAATTTATAATAGTACAATTATGCCTGTAATATAAAAAGACGTGATTGTTTTTTTCAATATAACAGGGGAAAACAATTTATACCAGTATACGAATGACTATAATATACCAAGACATAATTGTTCTTCAATATCACTCAAGGGATATATCTATATACCAGTACACAAATGACTATGATATACCAAAACATAATTGTTGTTCAATATAGCTCAAGGAAAACAATCTCAACCAGGACACTTGTGACAATAATATACCAAAACATAGTTGCTGTTCAATATGACTCAAGGAAAACAATTTATACTAGGACACTATGACTGTAAAAGACCAAGACATGATTGTTGTTCAAGATAGCACGGGAAATTAATTTATGTAAGTACACTAATGACTGTAATATACCAGATGTGATTGTTGTTCAATATGAGACAGGAAAACAATACCAGGGCACTAATGACTGGTATATACCAAGACATGATTGTTGTTCAAAATAACTCAAGAATTTATACCGGGACACTGATGACTGTAATATACCAAGACTTGATGGTTGTTCATTATAGAGCAAGAAAACAATGCATACCTTTACTAGAATGACTGTAATATACAAGGCATGATTCGTGTTCAATATAAACTCAAGGAAAACAATTCATACCAGGACACGATTGACTGTCATATACCAAAACTTGATTGTTGTTCAATATAACAATTTATACCTGTACACGAATGACTGTAATATACAAATACAGAAATGTTGTTCAATATATCTTAAGGAAAATAATTTATTCCAGGAAACTAATGACTGTAATATATAAAAATATGGTTGTTGTGCAATATAACTCAGGACAACAATTTATAAAGGTACATGGATGACTGCAATATACTAAGACATTATTGTTGTTCAATATAGCACAGGAAAATAATTTATATAAGTACAATAAGGACTGTAATATACCGGACATGATTGTTGTTCAATATGAGACAGGAAAACAATTTATACCAGGACACTGATGACATGAATATGCCAAGACATGATTGTTCTTCTATGAAATCCAAGGAAAATAATTTATACCAGTACTCGAATGACTGTAATATACCAATCCAGAATTGTTGTTCAATATATCTCAAGGAAAACAATTTGTTCCAGGAACTTAATGACAGTAATATATAAAGACATGGTTGTTGTTCAATATAACACATTAAAACAATTTATACCGGGACATGAATGACTGCTATATACTAACACGTCATTGTTAATCAATAAAAAACAAGAAACAATTTATTCCAGGACACTAATGACTAACATATAAAAAGACATGATTGTTCTTCAATATAACTCAGGGAAACAATTTATACCAGGATATTAATGATTATAATATACCAAAGACATGATCGTTGTTCAAGAAAGATCAAAGAAAACATCTTATACAAGGACACCAATGACTGTAATATACCAAGACATGATTGTTGTTCAATATAACACAGGAAAATAATTTATAAGAGTGCAATTATGACTGTACTATACGAAGACATAATTGTTCTTCAATATAACAGGGGAAAACAATTTATACCAGTACACGAATGACTTTAATATACCAAGACATACTTGTTGTTCAATATAACTCAAGGAAAACAATCTATACCAGGACACTTCTGACTGTAACATACAAATCCATGGCTGTTGTTCAATATAACTCAAGGAAAACAATTTATACCATTACATAAATTACTGTAATGTACCAGACATGATCGTTGTACAATATAACACAGGAAAATTATACCAGGACACTTATGACAGTAATATACCAAGACATGATTGTTGGTCAATATAACACATGAAAATAATTTATACCAGTACACGAATGGTTGTAATATACTAATGCAGAACTGTTGTTCAATATATCTCAGGGAAAGCAATTCATTGCAAGAAAATACGATAACTAGATTAATTTATACAATTTTTCATATTGGCAGTATTTGGCATTGCACAATATCATGTTCTTCTTTCATGATTTATGACGTTGTTATACCAAATCTATTTAGAAGTATTTCAATTGAAGTTTCATATGTAAGAAGGCTAGATATCATAGTCAACGGAAATTATATCCTTAGCTAGCTGTCAGTAACTGCTAGCATTTGTCCGGACAGTACCTGTGTGCATTGTCTTCATGTTTTATGTACTTCATTGTAAGGGTACTCGTCTTGATAAGTTGGACTTTTTTCAGGGTTGATTTTTACTGTGAGTCTTTTTGTGTATTGATTTTTAGCCATTCACCACACATGGATATGGGATGTTGTCTCCTTGACATTTGCCCCATTTCCTTTCTTTTTCATACAGTATCTTACTAATATAGTAAATTCTATATTATAATACATATATATACGGTGGTCGGACTCTAAATTAAAAAAATATAACTATTCAGAAGAGATTATATATTACAATTTAACACTGTAGATAATACATACAGAACATTTTACAAGAATACACTTTGTGCACCTTAAGTCACTGTCCATTTTTGAAGTGCAAAAAAAAAATAAAAAAAAAAAAAAAAAAAAAAAAAAAAAAAAAAAAAAAAAAAAAAAAAAAAAAAAAAAAAAAAAAAAAAAACAATATTTCCATATTAAAATCATGGGGTAACGTATCCTCTTCAATCATACAGGTACCTCTTAAAAACAGACCACTTATTTACAATTTTTGCTTTAACTGCAGGAGATTTATAATATGTAGCAGTCAATTTCTCAATTTCATCAATATTTTAAGTTTCTTTTTAGCTCCAATCAAAGTTGGTATTTGACCTATAATTTTTAAATTATATATATAGTGTTTAATAACAATAAAAATCAATTCTGAGAGTTCTGGACAATGTCTGTCCCAAACATAACGTTTATTAATGTAAGGGGTAAATGAATATTACATGAAATAAAAAGTAACTCAGCAAGCTGCAACCACAGAGTTTTAAGTATTGAACATTCCCAAAAAAAGATGAACAACAGTCTCCTTTGTTCCGTTGCAAAAACTACAAAGATCCGTGTCTTTTGGTTTAAACTTGTATAAATAAGAATTAGAATTTATAATATTATTTATAATTTTGTATTGAAATACAATTCATGTATTGTGTCTCGTACACCGGAAAGGTGTCAAATAAATCTGTTCCCGGGAATCTATGTCCTCATTAACTTTTTCACTCCATTTATTTTGTTTAGTTGTAGGTGTTTCTGCATATAAAGCAAGGAAGGTGTTATAAAAGTACTTAGTTGACTTATTATTTCTCTTTACATAGTCTAGATTACTTGAAGTCATATTTAGAAGTTTAGGGACATTTTGAAGTTTTTGTTTCCACAAATTTGGTATCATATGAATTACCCCATAAAACTGTACAAAAGTAGCATTTACATCATGCAGTCGTTTGAAGTCTTCAAAACCAAGAGAACTGTTGTTTTCTGTAACTAAATCATTGATAAAAAAATACCCCTGAACGACACCAATTTTCATAAAAAATAGGTTTATTATTTATTTTGAGATTTGGATTAAACCATATGGACTGGCTCAAAAATGTCTTCTCCTGATTCTAGGTTATCTTTACATAATTTGCTCCAATTTTCAAAAATATCTTTCCAAAAATGATTAAACTTTGTGGCTACCAATTGTATACCTGAACTATTCATCAAAAATATAATTTCCCATCCATATTTACTAAATTGGTCAACAATAAGTTATTTCCATGGACATTGGTGTAACGGATTAAGATATTTATTTATCCAAGTCATTTTCAATGCATAACAAAAAGATTTTACATGTTGCATTTTAAGTCCTCCATTCTCATATAAATTGATAATAACATTACGTCTAATTTTATCTGTCTTATTATTCCTTAAAAACTTTAAGAATATACACTGGAGTTTGTCTAGAATATAATTAGGAGGATCTGGTAAGACAGTAAGAGACTGAATAAGGATATAGACTTAATCACTGTAATTTTTCCCATATATGTTAAATCTCTATAAAACCATGAATCTAACAAAGTTTGTATTTTAATCATTTTTTCTTCAAAGTTGATTAATGTTTTATCTTCCTGAAAGAGATCAAATTTTATCCCTAATAATTTAAATTTTCCAGTATGGTTCCAATGTAATCTAGTTTCAGGCAATATAATGTCATGAGAATATTTTTTTGAACCTATCCATATAGCTTCAGATTTGTCAAGATTTGCTCTCAAACCAGCACATTCATAGAATTTTTTGAGAATAAATAATGATTGTTCAAGCGATGATTGATCATCATCAAGTCACAAAGATGAATCATCTGCGTACTGACTAATCAGGTACTCAGAGTCCAGCTGTTTGATTCCATTTATCTCTAGGTTATTTTTAATAGCTGCACTCATGAGTTCTAATGCAAGAATAAACAGATAAGTAGACAAAGGGACAAAGAATCTCCTTGTCGAACTCCACGTTGAATCGAGTAAAAAATTGAGCAATGTCCATTATAAGCGATGCAGCTTTCACTATTTTTATATAAAGTTTCAACCCATTTTATATAGTCTGGTCCAAAACCAAGGAATTCTAATATTTTGATAATAAAAGGCAATTCCAGAGAATCAATTGCTTTCTCAAAATCTAACAATTATAAAAGACCTGGGATTTTTTCCTCCTCCATTTGCTCTATTAAATCGTACAGAAGTCTAGTACACTCTCCAATATATCTGCCCTTAATAAAACCTTGCTGTGTCTCGCTTACAATGTTGTTTAAAAAGGGTTTAATTCTATTGGCTAAAGCTGCAGATGCAATTTTCATATCTGCATTAAGTAATGTGATTGGTCTCCAGTTTTTTAAATAAACTTTTGATTTTCCTTCCTTAGGAATACAAGTAATCAAACCTTGACTTTGACTAATAGAAAAGTAACCTTGCTCAAAACAGTAATTATAAGACTTGATAAGATATTTATTCAAATCATTCCAAAAAAACTTGCAGAATTCTGAAGTGAACCCGTCATGACCTGGAGGCTTTTCTATTTTTCATATTTTCAAACGCATTTAAGCATTCATTATAATTAAGTTGACCTTCCCCTATTGTATTCTCTTCATCTGATAGTTTAGATATATATGGGTTATTAATGTCAAAAAATAGTTGTTCATGAAAATCTTCGCAAACTGGACTAGTTGATGAATATATATTTTCGTTAAATAATTTTTATTCATTAATTAATTCTAATTGATCAACTATTTCCTTCCCGTCATGATCTATAAGTTTAGGTATAATCTTTTCCTGAAAATGTCTTTTTTTCTAAATTACAAAAGTAATTAGTACATCTTTCCCCTTCAGCCTCCCACCTAGCTTTTGCTCTGATCATAATGTCATGAACTTTTTTCTCTCGAAGTACCTGTAACTCTTCTTCTACTTTTTTTAATTTCATCTAAGTTATTTTCAGTTTGACTAATGCTATAAGCATGTTGAGTCTCTTTTAGTTTGGATTCAAGATCTGTTCCTTCAGTTGAATTTTTCTTTTTTATATAAGCAGAGTAAGAAATTGTTTTACCTCTTATCATACATTTTAATAATTCCCCCAAAATATGTGGGTTTACTAATAGTTCATCATTTAATTCATCACCAATATTAATACAATACTTGTTGATGGTGTCATTTATACATTGCTTTATCTCGCTGACATAATCCGAATCATGCAATAATTTGTTGCTAAATTTCCAAGTCCCCCTCCCTCTAGACTGGCCATAAAATTTAAGAACTAAATATACTTTAGAGTGTGATCTGACCTGTATTTTATATCAATATTAGTTTCATTTACAAGATATTCTTAATCACTTGATACAAGAAAATAGTCCACTCTACTTTGTTTTAAATTTGAGTCATGCCAAGTAAACCTTTTTACCTCAGGATTATTCAGTTTCCAGATATCTAAAAGATCTTAAGTTTCTTTCATTTCAACGATCCGACACATAATTGTTGTTCAATTTAACACAGGAAAATAATGTATACCAGTACACGAATGACTGTAATATACCAAGATATGATTGTTGTTCAATATAACTCAAGGAAACCAATTTATACGAGGACACTAATGGCTGTAAAATATCAAGACATGATTGTTGTTCAATAAAAACAGGTATATAATTTATACCTGTACACGAATGACTGTATTATACCAACACATAATTGTTGTTCAATATAACCCAAGGAAAACTATTCATTCCGGGATTCTAATGACTTAAAAATAACAAGACATAATTGTTGTTCAATATAACACAGAAAAATAATTTATACTAGTACACAAATGACTCTAGTAAGCAAAGATATCTTTGTGGTTCGATATAACTCAAGGATACAATTTATACGAGGACATTAATGACTGTACTATACCAGGCATGATTGTTGTTCAAAATGAGACAGGAAAACAATTGATACCAGGACAGAAATGACGGTAATATACCAAGACATGTTTTTTGTTCAATAAAAACCAAGGAAAACATTTTATACCAGGACACTAATAACTGTAGTATATCAAGGCATGATTGCTGGACAATATAACACATTAACATAATTTATTCCAGTACACGAATGAATGTAATATACCAATACATAATTGTTATTCAATATATCTAAAGGAAAACCATTTATTCCAGGAAACAAATGGCTGTAATATATAAAAACATAGTTGTTGTTCAATATAACTCAAGGAAAACAATTTATACCAGGACACAAATGACTGAAATATACCAAGACGTGGTTGTTGTTCAATATAATACAGGGAAATAATATATACCAGACATTAATCCGAAGGATTAACTCCCTCCATCTTAGTTTTGTTCTTATCTATATTTGATATTACTGATTATTAGGATTTCGTTTTGTTTTATGCATTTTAGACATCTTTTGAAATTATTAATTTCCTATTTTTGGGTTCTAGTGCTGCTGATGAGGAATAAATTTCCGAAATGGCCATACAGCTCATTAAATTATTGCAGTTGGAGTTAACATATATGTTATGGTCTCATGTTCATTGACTCCATATCCTTTCGTAAAATAATTAATGACTGTAATATACGAGAAATGATTGTTGTTCAAGAAAAATCAAGGAAAACATCTTATACAAGGACTTCAATACAACACAGGAAAATAATTTATACTAGTGAACGAATGACTGTAATAAAGAAAGATATGATTATTGTTCGATATAACTCATGAAAATAACTTATAAGTGTACACTAATGACTGCAATATACCAGGACGTTATCGTTGTTCAATATAACAGAGGAAAACAATTTATACCAGTACACGAATGACTTTAATATACCAGGACATAATTGTTGTTCAAGATAACTCAAGGAAAACAATTTCTACCACGACATTTATGGCTGTAATTTACCAAGACATGGTTGTTGGGCAATATAACACAGGAAAACAATTTATACCAGTACACGAATGACTTTGATATAATAAGAGATAATTGTTGTTCAATATGACTCAAGCAAAACAGTTTATACAAGGACAAAAATGACTGTAATAAACAAAGACGTGATTTGTGTTCAATATAACACAGAAAAATAAATTATATAAGTACACTTATGACTGTAATATGCCATACATGATTGTTGTAAAATGTGAGACAGGAAAACAATTCATACCAGGACACTATTGCATTTTAAACATTTTTTGAATAACTGAATATGGATTTCCTTTGTTTGGGTTCTAGTGCTGCTGATGAGGAATTAATTCCCGAAATGGCCATAAAGCTCATTAAAATTATTGCAGTTGGAGTTTACATATGTGTTATAGTCTCAAGTTCGTTTACTCCGTATCCTTTCATAAAATAACTAATGACTGTAATATGCCAAGACATGATCGTTGTTCAATATAACTTCAAGAAAGCAATTTATACCAGGACACTAATGAATGTAAGATAACAAGACATGATTGTGGTTCAATAAAAAAAGTATACGAATTACTCAAATATACCAATACATGATTGTTGTTCAATATAATCAAGGAAACAATTCATACCGGGACACGAATGGCTGTCATATACCAAGACATGATTGTTGTTCAATATAACACAAGAAAATAATTTAAACCATTATACTTATGACTATAATATACCAAGACGTGATTGATGTTCAATATAACAGAGGAAAACAGTTCATACCAGTACACTTATGAATGTATTATACCAAGACATGATTGTAGTTCTATAAAATCCAAGGAAAAGATTTCATACCAGGACACTAATAACTATAATATAAAGAGACGTGATTGTTGGTCTATATAACACAGGAAAATAATTTATACCATTACACGAATGACTGTAATATACCATTAGATAATTGTTGTTCAATATATCTCGAGGAAAACAATTTATTCCAGGAAACAAATGACTGTTATATATAATAACATGATTGTTGTTCAATAGAACACAGGAAAACAAGTTATACCAGGACACTAATGATTGTAATATACCAAGACATTATTGTTGTTCAATATAATACATTAAAATAATTTATAACTGTACATGAATGACTGTAATATAGCAATACAGAATGGTTTTTACAGCTCATTAAAATTATTGCAGTTGGAGTTAACATATGTGTTATGATCTCATGTTCATTTACTCCATATCCTTTCGTGAAATTTTAATATAACTCAAGAAAAACAATTTATTTCATGAATCTAATGACTGTAAAATAAGAGACATGGTTGTTGTTCAATATCACACATTAAAACAATTTATACCAGTACACGGATGACTGTTATATACCAAGACATGATTGTTGTTCAATATAACACCAGGAAAACAATTTATACCAGTACATCAATGAATGTTATATACCAAGACATGATTGTTGTTCAATATAACACAGGGAAAGAATTAAAACCAGGAAGTAATGACTGTAATATACCAAGATATGATTGTTGTTCAATCAAAAAAGGAAACCATTTTATACAAGGACACTTATGACTGTAATATACCAAGACATGATTGTTGTTCAATATAACCCAAGGAAACCAATTCATACCAGGACACTTATGACTTTTATATACCAATACAAAATTGTTGTTCAATATAACTCAAGGAAAACAATTTATACTAGGACACTAATGACTGTAATATACTAAAGACATGATCCTTGTTCAAGAAAAATCAAAGACAACATCTTATACAAGGACACTAATGACTGTAATATACCAAGACATGATTGTTGTTCAATATAACACAGGAAAATAATTTATCAGAGTGCAATTATGACTGTACTATACGAAGACATGATTGTTTTTCAATATAACAGGGGAAAACAATATATACAAGTACACGAATTACTTTAACATACCAAGACATAATTGTTGTTCAATATAACTCAAGGAAAACAATCTATACCAGGACACTTCTGACTGTAATATACAAATACATGGCTGTTGTTCAATATAACTCAAGGAAAACAATTTATACCATTACATAAATTACTGTAATGTACCAGACATGATCGTTGTTCATTATAACACAGGAACATTATACCAGGACACTCATGACAGTAATATACCAAGACATGATTATACCAGTACACGAATGGTTGTAATATACCAATGCAGAATTGTTGTTCAATATATCTCAAGGAAAGCAATTCATTCCAGGAAAATAATGGCTGTAATATATAAAAACATGGTTGTTGTTCAATATAACTCAAGGAAAATAATTTATACCAGAACACTAATGACTGCAATTTACCAAGAAATAATTGTTGTTCAATATAACACAGGAAAATAATGTATACTAGTACACAAATGACTATAACAAACAAAAATATGATTGTTGTTCGATATAACTCAAGGAAAACAATTTATACGAGGACACTAATGACTGTAAAATATCAAGACATGATTGTTGTTCAATAAAAACAGGTATATAATTTATACCTGTACACGAATGACTGTATTATACCAACACATAATTGTTGTTCAATATAACCCAAGGAAAACTATTCATTCCGGGATTCTAATGACTTTAAAATAACAAGACATAATTGTTGTTCAATATAACACAGAAAAATAATTTATACTAGTACACAAATGACTCTAGTAAGCAAAGACATCATTGTGGTTCGATATAACTCAAGGATACAATTTATACGAGGACATTAATGACTGTACTATACCAGGCATGATTGTTGTTCAAAATGAGACAGGAAAACAATTGATACCAGGACAGAAATGACGGTAATATACCAAGACATGCTTTTTGTTCAATAAAAACCAAGGAAAACATTTTATACCAGGACACTAATAACTGTAGTATATCAAGGCATGATTGCTGGACAATATAACACATTAACATAATTTATTCCAGTACACGAATGAATGTAATATACCAATACATAATTGTAATTCAATATATCTAAAGGAAAACAATTTATTCCAGGAAACAAATGGCTGTAATATATAAAAAACATAGTTGTTGTTCAATACAACTCAAGGAAAACAATTTATACCAGGACACAAATGACTGAAATATACCAAGACGTGGTTGTTGTTCAATATAATACAGGGAAATAATATATACCAGACATTAATCCGAAGGATTAACTCCCTCCATCTTAGTTTTGTTCTTATCTATATTTGATATTACTGATTATTAGGATTTCGTTTTGTTTTATGCATTTTAGACATCTTTTGAAATTATTAATTTCCTATTTTTGGGTTCTAGTGCTGCTGATGAGGAATAAATTTCCGAAATGGCCATACAGCTCATTAAATTATTGCAGTTGGAGTTAACATATGTGTTATGGTCTCATGTTCATTTACTCCATATCCTTTCGTAAAATAATTAATGACTTTAATATACGAGAAATGATTGTTGTTCAAGAAAAATCAAGGAAAACATCTTATACAAGGACACTAATGACTGTAATTTACCAAGACATAATTGTTGTTCAATACAACACAGGAAAATAATTTATACTAGTGAACGAATGACTGTAATAAAGAAAGATATGATTATTGCTCGATATAACTCATGAAAATAATTTATAAGAGTACACTAATGACTGCAATATACCAGGACGTTATCATTGTTCAATATAACAGAGGAAAACAATTTATACCAGTACACGAATGACTTTAATATACCAAGCGATAATTGTTGTTCAATATGACTCAAGCAAAACAGTTTATACAAGGACAAAAATGACTGTAATAAACAAAGACGTGATTTTTGTTCAATATAACACAGAAAAATAGATTATATAAGTACACTTATGACTTTAATATGCCAGACATGATTGTTGTAAAATATGAGACAGGAAAACAATTCATACCAGGACACTATTGCATTTTAAACATTTTTTGAATAACTGAATATGGATTTCCTTTGTTTGGGTTCTAGTGCTGCTGATGAGGAATTAATTCCCGAAATGGCCATAAAGCTCATTAAAATTATTGCAGTTGGAGTTTACATATGTGTTATAGTCTCAAGTTCGTTTACTCCGTATCCTTTCATAAAATAACTAATGACTGTAATATGCCAAGACATGATCGTTGTTCAATATAACTTCAAGAAATTGTGGTTCAATAAAAAAAGTATTTGAATTACTCTAATATACCAATACATGATTGTTGTTCAATATAATCAAGGAAACAATTCATACCGGGACACGAATGGCTGTCATACACCAAGACATGATTGTTGTTCAATATAACACAAGAAAATAATTTAAACCATTATACTTATGACTATAATATACCAAGACGCGATTGATGTTCAATATAACAGAGGAAAACAGTTCATACCAGTACACTTATGAATGTATTATACCAAGACATGATTGTAGTTCTATAAAATCCAAGGAAAAGATTTTATACCAGGACACTAATAACTATAATATAAAATGACGTGATTGTTGGTCTATATAACACAGGAAAATAATTTATACCATTACACGAATGACTGTAATATACCATTAGATAATTGGTGTTCAATATATCTCAAGGAAAACAATTTATTCCCGGAAACAAATGACTGTTATATATAATAACATGATTGTTGTTCAATAGAACACGGGAAAACAAGTTATACCAGGACATTAATGATTGTAATATACCAAGTCATTATTGTTGTTCAATATACTACATTAAAATAATTTATAACTGTACATGAATGACTGTAATATAGCAATACAGAATGGTTTTTACAGCTCATTAAAATTATTGCAGTTGGAGTTAACATATGTGTTATGATCTCATGTTCATTTACTCCATATCCTTTCGTGAAATTTTAATATGACTCAAGAAAAACAGTTTATTTCATGAATCTAATGACTGTAAAATAAGAGACATGGTTGTTGTTCAACATCACACATTAAAACAATTTATACCAGTACACGGATGACTGTTATATACCAAGACATGATTGTTGTTCAATATAACACCAGGAAAACAATTTATACCAGGACACTTATGACTTTTATATACCAATACAAAATTGTTGTTCAATATAACTCAAGGAAAACAATTTATACCAGGACACTAATGACTGTAATATACTAAAGACATGATCCTTGTTCAAGAAAAATCAAAGACAACATCTTTTACAAGGACACTAATGACTGTAATATACCAAGACATGATTGTTGTTCAATATAACACAGGAAAATAATTTATAAGAGAGCAATTATGACTGTACTATACGAAGACATGATAGTTTTTCAATATAACAGGGAAAAACAATATATACAAGTACACGAATGACTTTAATATACCAAGACATAATTGTTGTTCAATATAACTCAAGGAAAACAATCTATACCAGGACACTTCTGACTGTAATATAAAAATCCATGGCTGTTGTTCAATATAACTCAAGGAAAACAATTTATACCATTACACAAATTACTGTAATGTACCAGACATGATCGTTGTTCAATATAACACAGGAACATTATACCAGGACACTTATGACAGTAATATACCAAGACATGATTATACCAGTACACGAATGGTTGTAATATACCAATGCAGAATTGTTGTTCAATATATCTCAAGGAAAGCAATTCACTCCAGGAAAATAATGGCTGTAATATATAAAAACATGGTTGTTGTTCAATATAACTCAAGGAAAATAATTTATACCAGAACACTAATGACTGCAATTTACCAAGAAATAATTGTTGTTCAATATAACACAGGAAAATAATTTATACTAGTACACAAATGACTATAACAAACAAAAATATGATTGTTGTTCGATATAACTATAGGAAAACTATTTAAACGTGAACACTAAGAACTGTAATACAACAAGATATAATTGTTATTCAATATAACACCGGGAAACAATTTATACCAGGACATTAAAGACTGTAATATACCAAGACAGGATCGTTGTTCAAGAAAAATCAAAGAAAACATTCGATACAAGGACACTTATGACTGTAATTTACCAAGAAATAATTGTTGTTCAATATAACACAGGGAAATAATTTATATTAGTAAATGGATGACTGCTATATATTAAGACATGATTGTTTATCAATATAAAACAGAAAAACAATTTATACCGATACCCGAATGACTGTCATAACCCAAAACATGATTGTTTTAAATATAACTCAAGGAAAACAATTTATACCAGGACACTAATGACTATAATGTAAAAAGACATGATTGTTCTTCAATATAACACAGGAAAACAATGTATACCAGGACTCTAATGACTGTTATATAAGAAAACATTATTTTTCTTCAATATAAATCAGGGAAACAATTAATGATTGTAATATACCAAGACATGATCGTTGTTCAATAAAAATCAAGGAAAACATTTTATACAAGGACACTTATGAGTGTAATATACCGAGACATATTTTTTTTGTATTTTTTTATTTTTAAATATTCACTTTTTTACATATTGATAATTTCGATAAATTTCAATTAGAAGGTATATATCTACAAGTAGTTTACTTCTCATTCCCAATACATGCAGAAAAAAAACATTTCTCATAAAGTTTAATTATCAAAACAGGTTAGGATATATGATAAGTATAGTCATTCAGACACAGTTATTCCTTCCCTATAGTTAATTTTCCCCATCTCGAAGGCGATGTTCCGTTAGCCCCTTCTTACGGGGTCTACATTTCAAAACTTGGTCGATATGCACGAGTATGTAGTGATATTACTTACTTCAACGAGCGAAATCTTTGTCTCACTGAAAAACTTCTACATCAAGGGTTTAGATATCATAAATTGATAAAAAACATTCTCTAAATTTTATTATAGATACATTGACTTATTAAGAAAATTTGGTTCTACATGCAGGGCTCTTATACATCAGGGCATTTCACATCCAAACTTCTATGGCAATATCATTTACAGAGCGCATAAATTCAAAAAGTGTCCTTCAAAACTTATTTATCCGTTGAACAAACTTATTCATAAAGGATATAAATACAGCATTGTTGTTAAATCGTTACTTCTGGTTTTTGTTTTCAAAAATATTGATCATCTCCTAAATGCTTTACACGATAACTAGATTAATTTATACAATTTTTCATACTGGCAGTATTTGGCATTGTACAATATCATGTTCTTCTTTCATGATTTATGACGTTGTTATACCAAATCTATTTAGAAGTATTTCAATTGAAGTTTCATATGTAAGAAGGCTTGATATCATAGTCAACGGAAATTATATCCTTAGCTAACTGTCAGTAACTGCTAGGATTTGTCCGGACAGTACCTGTGTGCATTGTCTTCATGTTTTATATACTTCATTGTCAGGGTACTCGTCTTGATAAGTTGGACTTTTTTCTAGTTTGATTTTTACTGTGAGTTTTTTTGTGTATTTATTTTTAGCCATTCACCACACATGGATATGGGATGTTGTTTCCTTGACATTTGCCCCATTTCCTTTCTTTTTCATACAGTATCTTACTTATTAATATAAAAAATTCTATATTACAATGGAATAAAAAAGATAACAGGAAACACCTACAATGGCCGAAAAACATAGCCACATGCCAGAAAGTAAATAGGAACTGCACAAGAAAAAAAACCACAATAAAAATACAAAAGACAAACATAAACAACGATAGGAACTCGGGACAGCCGGACTTGGTACCGGCATTAGCAAAAGCCAGCAGTAGGGTTAAACCGGTTTATCGGTACCCAAACCTCCCCTTTCTCTGTCCCGTTTCCCTATCGTAGAATAAACATACGAATAAAAGCCATACAGGTAGACTACTAACTCCATGACCACAATCTAGAAAAGAAAAATGGGGGGACAAAACGTAATTTTGAAAGATGGGTCAAAGAGTGCTCGCCGCTAAACTGCCGGCTAGCTCAAGGAGCCTAGTCCGCTGGTAAAACACTGTCGCACTACGGAAGGAAAATCAAATTCAAAACTCCCAATGGGTTTGGTAAAGAATCGTCATGTATTTCAGTAGACATCGGCAGTATCAGTGAGAGGCCAGTATGTGTGTAAAATCCTCAGGTCACCGGATCCCAAAGCTAATTTAACGGACAAGTGCAGAATATCCTGTCGATATCCCCTATTGCGTAAAGAATGTAAGTTATGTCCCAGTTTTTCTGGATTTTTAATCAGTTTCTGGCATTTTTTAACAACATTTCCGTAAAATCGAGGATGTGAAATGCCCTTAGAAATAAGCTGTTTGCGAGTGACATTATATTTAGAAGTCAGATGTTCATATCTTCGA